>PVJH01006498.1:0-12102 GCA_004026705.1 Nesogale talazaci | reverse complement strand
AGGGAAGAGACAAGCTAAGCAGGGTACAGTATAGCACCGAAGAAACACACAGCTTTTCTCCAGTTCTTTAATATTTCCTCACCCTCACTATCATGACCTCACATCTACCTTACAAATCTGGTTAGACCAAACACGTACGTGGGTAAGAGCTGGAAACACAAGGATTTATTGAACAGATAAAGATCTCAGAATATTGAGAGTAACCATACCAGGAAGGTAAGGGAAAAGTGGGTGAAGATAAGGGAAACCGTTCACAAACATCTACCTATAAGCCCTCCCAGGGGGATGGACAACAAAAAGTGGATGAAGGGAAACATAGTTTATTGTAAGACATGAAAAAATATAAAAATTTAAAAATTATCAAGGGTTCCTTAGGGAGGGAGGGGAAAAATGATGAGCTGATACCAAGAAGACTTTGGCATCAGTAGAGGAAGAACATTTATTAAGATCCTGCACAATACAGAAGACACAACTTTGCTTGGTAAAATTGAGGAGAACTTGGAGATTGTTAGTGAACTGCAGCCTTCAAGATGGATTATAACTCAATTTTAAGAAGACCAAAATTCTCATAGCTGTTACCAGTAGGTAATATCATGATAAAAAAGAACAGATAGAAGTTGACAAGAATTTAATCTTGCTTTGATCCATGGACAGTGTTCATAGAGCAGCTGTTTAAGATTTCAAAGGACCCGTTGCATTGAATAAATTTGTTGCAAAGACCTCTTGAAAGTTTTGCAAAACAAAGATGCTACTTTTCAGACTAAGGTGCACCTGACAAAGCTATGGTATTTTCAATGGTCCTATGTACATGTGAAAGAGGACATTGAATAAAGATGGTGGAAGGAGAATCAGTGAATTTGGATTATGTGCCCACAAAGTGTATGGTCAAAAGAACAACAACAACAAAAGTCTGTATTGGATAAATATAAATTACGTCTTAGAAGTGAGAATGGTGAGACCTCATCTCACATGGCATGGACATGTTATTAGGAGAGACTAGTCTGGAAAAGGACTTCATGCCTGGTAAAGTGGATAGACCAAAAAGGAGGATATCCTTGTCAAGATGAAGTCAACACTACTAACCCTGTAACAAGGGGGACAAACATAACAGTTGTGAGGATAGGGCAGGACCGGGTAGTGCTTGTTTGTTTTCATTAGTGTCTCAAGACTGATGAGTGGAAACCAACTTGAGGGCACTTAACAGAAGCAATAACGACTCCTTTTCTTTGTTGCGAACATTCTCATTTTAATGATTAGTAATTTTCTATGCATCTTGTTTGAGTAACTTCAGACTACAGAAGTTGGTAGACTTCTTCCATATTGACTTTAGTGGTTAGTGCATTGTATATGTTCTTATATATAAACACGCACACATATGAAGACTTGATGGCAAAGTGATCATGCATTGGCATGCTAACTTCACAATCATTGGCTTGAAATCACCAATCACTCTGCAGGAGAAAGAAGGGGCTTTGTATTCCTGTAAAGAGGAAACTTATAGGGCCAGTTCTTCCCGCTCCTCCATGGTTGCTGTGAGTCAGCAGTGGCAGAGAGTAGCAGTAGTATCATTTTATTGTCTAATCTTTCTTATAAGTATGTAGAATGTGGTATCTCACTACCACTGACACTGAGTCTGAATTGACTCCATCACAGAAAAAGGGGGTTGCGAATTATTCCTTTGCTCTTAGCTTGGTGTCTGACCAAGGGTAAGAATGCCATTCTGCTTAATTTTTTAATAAAAATTATATAACATATTTAAGCTTTTTTAGACCTTGGTTTCTTTACCAGGAAGAATGTAAAAACATTATCTCTCATGCAAATTTGTTGAAAATGCTCAATGAGAAAATCCACATAAACTCTATACACACTGTCTGGGTCACACTTTGCTCACAATATGATCTTGTTATTAATGCTATTGTTTTTCAGTTCTTTCTGTAACTGCTTTATCAATATTTAGATTATCTGGTAGGTCAATATTAACTTTCTGTCACATTCAATTCAATATGTTGTGAAATGAAACACGGTGTCTTGCTTCCCTTCTCACCTCCCTCTTTCAGAATCCCATTGACAGTTGCTTTTGAGGGCCTTATGACTTTTACATTTGAGACAACTTTTAATGCCATGTCCTTATTGCTTTTCCTTTTTAGCATTTTATTGTAGCTTATGAGAAAATTCATTTCCTTTTGAATTTCTGAGTGATCTGCTTATGTTTTTCATTAAAGAATTCCTGATGCCAATAGTCTTCATTCTCCCAGAGTCCTCATTAGACATGTGATTGGGTGAGGGTGAACCATGTACTCCGTGAAACTACCCTCCAGGAGAATGGCCCACTTTTCATAGGCTGAGCTCTCTCGAGAAATAAAGTCAGGTCAATATGTGATATACAGCACATATTTTGAATAAATAACACATTATATCTACATATTAGATATATTTCATGGAAATGGCCAATTTAGTTGTGGAAATTGTGAAATACCAAATCTAAAGGCTGAAACTTATCCTGACTCACATAGTTTCATGGGATGAGAACCCCAATTTGGCAGGTCAAACTCTATGCTGTCATAGCTGGCAAAGTCCAAAATAGACAGATCAGATGGCAATCAACTGGCTTAAAGCTCAAAACTGGATTCAAGGGTTAATAAGTCAGAGGCAGTACTGAGAGGTTGATCTTTCCCAGAGCATCCATATATGAAGGCTTTAAAAACATTGAGGAAAAGTTCCATTATATTTCAATTATATTTGTCCGTGAGCTTTTAAAAGTTATCTTGCGTATCGTGTGTACATGACACCCCAAATAAGTTACCCATTTATCTGATTCATTTATCTATGAAGGATGAAAACATAATATTGGCAAAACCACCGAGCATCATTGCCTAGCAAGTTAGCATATAACATTAAACTATCATACCAGCTCATTTAACAAGGCAACCATTCTGCTTTAAAAAACTTAAATGAAGCCCAGTAAGTAAGACAATGACAACCATTTGAGTTCAAATGTAATTTATTTATGAAGTCCTGAGAGTGTCTGCTGCTGCACAGTTGAAAAATTGAAAATGGTGATTATGCACCATTTCTACTGGAGTAAAAGGAACTTATTGGTCTCTTTCAGTGAGTTTTTAGTATCTTAGAGATCTTCCTTGATGCTTCATTGGAGAATTTCGTTTGCTGCCCTCAATTAGTTAGTTATGATCTTAAAAAAAATTTGTAACTAGGTAATTATCAGTTCTGACAATTAGCAATTATGACATAGAAGTGAGTGATTAATAGATATAATTATAATTTATGAGATTTTAACAAAGTCTAAGTAAATTTGATTAGGAGAGAAAATTTAATAAGGTGGGGGAAATAATATTAAATGTGTGATGCAAAGTTTCTGAGTGGCTTTATTAAGACATGAGTTTCTCATAAGATTTGATTTTAATTTTCTCAACCATAGAGTGGGAAGTTAATAATATCTGTTATATAATATACAATCTATAAGGAGTAATCATGTCATAAATGGAGTTCTGGTGGCACTGCTTGACAGGCATTGGCATGTTAAACAAGGATAATGGTTCAAACCCAGTAGCTACTTTGTATAAGAAAGAGGAGGCTGTCCACTCTTATTAAAATATACAGCCTTGTAAAAACTGTATAGAGGTGTTATGAGTTGGAATTGATTCTGTGGAAGTGGTTTTTTTTTGGAAACATATAGCATTTTATAAACATATAACATTATATACACATACCATTATATGTGTGTGTGCACATATATAACATTATGTGTATATAAATTTAGGTGTATATATAATGCTTTGTATATCTATAATGTTATATATAAATGTATATGCATATGAATGTTGAATGTCAAATACAGAAATAATGAATATGTATATGAATATATGTATATGAGTAATATAATAAAGTTTTTGGTAGTCTTCCTGATGTTGAGACAATTTTGACTCATAGAGACCCTTTGGATAAAGTAGAACTGCTCCATCAAGTGGCCAAGATTACTTTTTTTTTACTTTTAATAATTTTGTTGGGGGCTCTTACACTTCTTATAACATTAAATACATCATCTGTATCAAGCTCATTTGCACACAGGCTGCCACATTCATTTCCAAATTCTTTCACTTGAGCCCTTGGTATAAGCTCCTCTTTCCCCCTCCTTTTTTTAATGAATCATTTTATAGGGTACTCACACACCTCCTCTCGTGATCCATACATGCATCAATTGTATGCAGGCCACATGTGCACACTTGGTGCCATCATCACTCTCAAAACATCCTCCCTCCACCGAGGGCCCCAGTACCAGCTCACCATATTTCCCTTCTCCAATGAACCCTTAATAATTTACAAAATGCAGGATTACTTTTATGGTAGTAGATAGCCTCATCTTTCTTCTTTTTCCCACAGAATATACAGTGGGTTTGAATTCTTGAGCTCGGTGCCTATAGTCCCACCAGAGCTTACTTTTCTCTCTCTTTCTCTCTGTCTCTCCTTCCCTTCCTCCCTTGTATTCCCTTTCAGTTGCAGGAATAGCGTGAACCCAAATAAAGAGCCCTGGAGGCATACTGTGTTATATGCGAGGGCGCCTGCCACCACCCATCCCCGCACAAATAAATGAATTATTTTTCAAAACTATGTATTTAATTTTTTTTAAACAAAACAACCTTATTACCTTTACAGTACACCCAAAACCACATAAAACCATTGGCCAAATATGACTCCATTCATGAAAATATTTTTCAATCTGTTGGAATGACTGAAAGTAGCTCCCTTTTTTGTTGTTGTTGTTGTTTTTGGGCATCACTGCCCTCTGGTGTTCGTGGGAGCTACCCAGTGCCTCCTGAGAGCCACCGCTGGATTTGAACCGTCAAGTCTGCAGGCTGCAGTCCCGCACTCAACCATTTATGCCACCGGGGCTCAACCAGCAACTCCCTTGTTTTTTTGCGTCACCTCTTCCATGTTGTCAAATCACTGTCCTTTTCTGTCCTTCTGCATTTATAGAAACAAAAAGGAGGCACAGAAAATGAGGTCAGGTGAGTCAGGGGCATGCGGAAAGAGAGTATATATATTTTTTTTGCCCCAAACTGGCACACTGAGGTGACTGCATGAGCAGGTGCATTGTGGCGGTGGCAAAGCCAGTCCCTCATCTGTCACAAATCAGGCTTTTTAACTACTATGCAGTCTCTTCTGAACCACTAAATCAAAAATTTGATTAATAGTCTGATCTTGTGAAAGAATTCCAAATGCACTATCCCCCCTCACATCAAAAAACCAAATGAACAATGTCTTGATCGTTGATTTTATTTTGAGCATTTTTTTTGTGTGTGGGTGAGGTGATGGTGGCATCTCCCACTGGTTTGATTGATATTTTGCTTTCAGGGACATAAGAAAAGCACTATGTCTTATCACCAATAATGACCTTGGAGAAAAAAGTCTAGGTTGCTTTGGAGCTGCTCAAATCATTAGGCTTTCACTCCTTGCTTTTTTACCTGGTCAGTTGGAACCTGGGGCACAATTTTTGCTGTAACTCTCCTCATTCTTTTTTTTAAAAAAAATCATTTTATTGGGGGCTCATGCAACTCCCACATGATCAGTACATACATCAATTGTTTGCAGACCACATTTGCACACTTGTTGCCATCATCACTCTCAAAATATCCTCCCTCCACTTAGGCCACCAGTACCAGTTCCCCACACTTACCCTCTCTCTTCCCTCCCCTTCCCCAATGAACCCTTAATGATTTACAAATTTTTATTATTTTTTCATATCGTACACTGGCCGATGTGTCCCTCCATTCACTTCCCTGTTGTCCACACCAGAGAGCAGGTTATATGTAGATCCCTGAAGTTGGTTCCCCCTTTCTATCTCACGTTCCCTTCCCCCACCCGGCATCACCACTCCCACCACTGGTCCTGAAGTGATCATCTATCCTGAATTCCCCATGTTTTGCCCAGTGCACATCCCCTGGTCTAGCTGGATTTTTAAGGTAGAATTGGGATCACCATAGTGGGTGGGAGGAAGCATTTGAGAACTAGAGGAAAGTTGCATATTTTATTGTTACTACACTGTACCTTGACTTGCTCATCTCCCTGCAACCCCTCTGTAAGGAGATGTGGTTTCACCTACTGATGGCCTTTGTGTCCCCAATCCATACTCCTCAATCTATACTATATATATCATTATATAATTTTTAGTTATTTGATGCTTGATACCGGATCCCTTTGGCACCTTGTGATCACACAGGCTGGTGTGCTTCTTCCATGTGGGTTTTGTTGCTTTTGAGCTAGATAGCCGCTTGTTTACTTTCACGTCTTTAAGACCCCAAAGGCTATCTCTATTGATAGTCGGGCACCATCAGCTTTCTTCACCACATTTGCTTATGCACTAATTTGTCATCAGCGATCATATCAAGAAGGTGAACATGCAATGTTATGATTTTTAGTTCTTGAATCCTGATAACTGCTTCTTCCATGTGGGCTTTGTTGCTTCTGAGATAGATGGCCCTTTGTATACTTTCAAGACTTTAAGTTCTCATGTACTACATCTCTTGATAGACAGGCACTATCAACTTTCTTCACCACCTTTGTTCATGCACACATTTGTCTTTAGTGATCGTGTTTGGAGGGTGAGCGTCACGGAAGGTAAATTTAATAGAACAAAATGTTCTTGCACTGAGGAAGTGCTTCAGTGGAGGCCCAATGCCTATCTGCTATGCTAATACTAACTCTATAAGTATGTGCACATTGATCTATTTCCCCATTGCCATATATAAATATGTTCACCTATGTACATGCCAGTATTTAGATCTCTATAAATGCCCTTTACCCCCTCCCCTCAGTTCTTTCCTCTATTTCCTTTTACTTTCCTCTTGTCCCACTATCATGCTCAGCCTCCATTTGGGTTTCAGTATTTTCTCTCTGTTACATTGCTCTTGATCAATCCCTATCAGACCTCTCACACACACCTTGTCACTGATTCTGAATCTCTTGTTGTTACCTTACCCCTAGGCTGATCAATACCACCTCCTTCCCCCTCCTCCCCAACTCCTATGACCCCCATCAGTCCCGTCATTTTCATCTCCAGACTGTTCATCCAGCCTGTCTTATCTAGATAGACCTGCAGAGATAACAATATGTACAAAGAAGGCATCCCAAGATGAAGCAACCAAAGAAAATAAAACAATGATAACAGCAACAAAAAAACCCAATGCCCAACATATATGTAAAAACCCCCCCATAACATTATAAAAACCTGTAAATAGTTCAAGGTCTGTTTGTTGACCTCCAGGAGTATCCCCTGATTGAGTGGCAAGGGGTGCCACACCCTAGCCCCAAAGTGTAACCTTGACACTCCATTGGGGACTCCAGGCTCTGTTGCACACCTTTAGTGTCTTGCCATAACCTTTCTCATTCTTAAATATTCTTTTAACATTTGCTGTACCATGCTCCAAGATAGTCCGGCTATCTTTCCCATCCCTTTAATGGTCTCTCATTGATCTTTGAGCACAAGTGCTTGGATTTTGTAGATATTTTTGTCTGTTCAGGAAATTGGCAGACACCCAGAATGAGGTTTGGCATCATTTGCCATTTCACCTTTTTTGAAATGAGAAAAACACTCATACACTTGAGTTTTGCCCATAGCCTTGTCCTTGTAACCTCTGTTCAACAAAACAACAGTTTCTGTGGCACTTTTCCCAAGCAGAAGAAAAAAATCACAGCCGCACACTGTTCTTTTAAATTGGCCATCACAAAAATACAAGGTTTGTGTGAACCTGCTTTTATGAAAAAATCCATTGTGATCAGACAGAACTTTCCCAGTCGACATCACTGGGTGCATTAACTCACAAACAGTTGCTTGATGTTCACCTAGAAGGAAAGATACATTTATGAAAATTCCATCCAGCAGAGCTCTTTTTTCAGTTTTGGGGGGTACCTTCCATTTATTAGGCTGCTAGCTACAAGGTCAGCAATTTGACCATGGGAGAAAGATAAGGCTTTTTGGCTTCCATAAAGATTGATATCCTCAGAAATCCAAAGGAGGAGCTCTAGTCTATTTACAGGGTGGCTAAGAGTCAGACTTGACTCAAGGGCAATGGGTTTAGTTTTGGTTTGGACTACTACCTACTAAGTAGTCCGAATAAATTATATTATACGCTCAGTTCATTTGTGCTTTCAAATAACCATTGGAGAATGATGAAATGGGGAGAGGCACATGAAATAAATCAAGAACTTTCCTTTCCCCTTTCATATGCACTACCTGGGAGTAATACCAGAGGCAATGCTCTCTGCCTCCTGAGTCTCATACTGGTATTTATTATTGAGGTGAAAATATTCTTGCTGTCTAATCTGGGCATAAATTTTCTAAAAATTCTTTGGAGATTACTGATGGATCCAACCAGGAGAAGCAGATCATAATGATGAGCTAGTCATAGTCATAAAATGCATCATTAATTTGTCTACTTTCACAGAGGTTATTTATGGAGATTAGTACATGTCTCTGAGTCACTACCAACTCCTCTGTATTGTTCTTTCCTCTAAATAAAGGCACCAACTTAAGGGTGAACCAAAAAAAAAAATGCAAAATTACAACTTCAAAGACTTCACAAAATACTTTCTGCCCCATTGACTGACATAAAATGTCAATCATCATTTGGTTTAATTTCTAAAACATAATATAGATTAAGAGGTTAATGACTATCAAGAGCTTAAAATAATGATTAAACTGGAAATAAAAGCTAAAACTTATTGTTCTTTATTTTTCACTGGTTGTAGCTTATTTTGGTAGCCCAGACCTTCTTTTTCTACAGCTGCAAAAATGCGCTTGGTAATTACGAGAATTAATCAAGCCCTAAACTGGATTATGGTGGTGGCAGGCATTCTTAATTACAGGCAATGGAAAGCAAAGGTCATTGCTGGTTTGAAGGTCAGTGCAGTGAAAAATTCATTAGTGGCTGAATGGGATTTTTGTTCTCTGAGCAGAATGAATTGATGCCTCAGCCCAATTTCTTAGGAAACAGGTATCCCACAGGAAAGACCAATAGCCCCTTTAACCAGGCTCCTGTATAAGTAGCAGTTGTCAGCTCTGGCTACATATTAGAATCACCCACCAGAACAGCTCTGAAAATGCAGATGCCCAGATCAATTAAAGCAGATTGTGACCTATGCACCAGTGAGTGGTTTGACAACTTTGTGAGTAACTCCAATGGGCAACCAAGTCTTTGTTCTATAGCTACATAGGAAGAAAACATCAGCAATCAACCTTCATTCAGTTTTTCCCCTTCATCTTTTCACACGTTTCTTCAAGAAAGATTTGGCAATGAATCATAACCTATGGCAAAAGTGTTTATTTCTATGATGTTCTTGTAAGACAAGGCTTATAAATAAAAAATAGAGTTCAGTTTATTTGGATGCCAAGTCAATAGCTCGGAAGAGTATTATGTTACTTTAAAAATGATTTGCAATACAAACCTAACCACAATGTGTATTCTTGATGCTATAACCTGCCTGCAGATATAGACGTTTGAGAGCCATAAAAGGTTTCTCAAGTGTCTGTACTCATATCCATTTATCACCCTGTTGATGCACAATTTAGATCTTTGCCTCAGGATAGGAAAGCTTTTGCACTTACTAACTTTATGTGAGAAATATACGTGCTTGATTTTTCACCTGCCAACTTCTATCCAGGTAAATCCAGTAAGAGTTATTGTAGCTCTCCCCTGTCCCCTCTTTCCTTCTCCCTGCCTGACCAATGGGTGACAAGAAGCGCAGGCTACAAGCAATCATATATACAAAGTGCACGTGAAAAGGAAACTGCAAAAATTCTTAGGGAATATTTTCTACAGCAAAGACTCTAGATTCCATAGAATTCCTGGAAACTTCAGCCAGGTCAACAGTATTTCCTCTCTTTCTTTTGTTTGCAAGGCTTTTAACGTAAGAGGATAAGCAGTTTAGAGGATAGGCATTTAATTGCTAACCGAAAGGCCAATCTCCTCTTCTTCCCAATTTCCAAACATACTAGAATTATTTCAAAGCACATGGGAATTCAACATTTGCATTGTTCAAGAGGAGAAACTTGAGGTTGATACGAGTGTTGTCACGGCAGGTTAGTGGAAGAGCTGGGATCCAAAGGGTAATCCTCTCCCTCAAGGGCTGTCTGTAACACAGAGCAACCTCTCAGGGCATGAGGGAATGCACGTCTCATATTGATCACGTGGTTTCAAGATACTTCACAGAGGCAACAGGTTTTGAGATAATGATTTCTGAAAAGATCTGCCTAGAGGGTAAGAAGAGGCCGAACTCTTACCGGTTACTTTTGAATTTTATCTTCTGTGATATAAAAGACTTCGTTTTACTCTAAAGAAGGTGACCTTTATCCTTGGAACTGGAGAGATAAGCCTTGCAAAATTGGGTTGTCTTGGTCTGTGACTTCTCAATGCTTATGATTTGTGTGGATAAACGAAGGCTAGTCAGACCAGAAAAGATTCACTCGACAGGTGCATATCAATTAGCTTTGCAGGACGTGGCTTAGATAAAGACCTAGTTCACAAGGGCTCAGAGGGTTTCCTGGTTAAGGAGAGGGTGGGTAGTGTGGGAGACACTTTCTTTGAGACATGGCAGCTCTGCCTTTGGAATGGCGTTACACCATGCTGCTCTTCCTTATGTTGACCTTGACTTATATCCCTCTGCAAACCACATGGTTGGCAGTTCAAAACCAGGAGCAGCTCAGTTGGAGAAAGACAGGGCTTTGGATGCCCATAAGCAGTTACTATTTTGGAAACCCACAAGAGGTTGCTATCGAGAGTGGGAGGAGGGGAGGAAGAAATAAAGGAGGGGAGAGAAGAGAATTATTTTTATTCTTCTTCTTCAAGGAGTTCTGGTGGCATGGTACTCTTTGGTCCAAGCTTGAAAGCATTATGATAAAGGAGTCATTCACAAAAGGGGAGATATTGTGTCATTCTACTTATATGAAATGTCTTGAATGGGTAGGTGTATCAGAGCTAGGGCTAATAAGGAAGATTCCGTGCTTAGGGGCATGGAGCTTTTGCTCAAAGAGCAGTAAGTTCAACAGAAGCAGAAAGGAATTTTTATAAGATGAACATGTTATCCAGAGAAGTCACCTGTTTCTAAACTCTCAAACGCAATGATTATTGCTTAATTAGCCACATCTAAAGGAGTAGGATCCCACTCCTACAATGAAGGGTAAGTCACACAGACTATATGATTTGTCCAATAAATATCCAATATAATAAATCTGATTTAGCCAATAACACAATTGTCCTCAAAGGTAGTTTAGTATTACATATAGTTAAATAAGAACAAGCATGGAGGTACACAAACTTGATTATGTTAAAATATTAATGGAAAATACTAAAGTGTACCTCACAAAACCCAATAGCACCTGATAAAAGAGGGAAAATGTTGAAATGGTAGTTCCACTCTATCGTACAGAGGTGCTCTGAGTCAGAATTGGCTCAATGGCAGTGATAATTTGGAGAGTATAGTGGACAGAAATATTTCTTCTTGAAAGCTTTGAGGTCACCCCCATATGTAAGATAACCTAGAAACCTCTATTACAATACAAGACGTAAGCACTGGTGTTTTATTGCTTCAACAAAAGTAAGAAATTCAGCTTAACCATATTTTAAATTATGTACATATATTAAAATGACACTAGAATAGTGGAAGATAAAGGCAAGCATTTAAAATGCCATTAAAATGAATAATGTGTACAAACATTCAATATTTCAGCATACATTGTTATTAAATTTTCAGATCTTGTGATTATGTCAGCCTGGTTTCATAATGCTTAATTTTCCATATTACATCTGATGTTGGTTTTCAAAGAAATTGCAAATTGGGGCAACTCCTTGACTGACTGATACAAGTAGATGGCCAGACAGAATTTTAGATGGAAATACTTTCCTATTTAGTCTAATTATAAACTTTAAAAAGCGCTACAGGCTATTGAAAATTATCTCATATGAAGACTCTACTGTCAATGACATAATATTATAGTGAGAAAATAGGATAAAGATGTACTCCTATACGAGCAGAGATGGGGTTTAAATAATTTAGCAACTGTTTGGCTGCCCTAATCACCATTTTAAGTAT
>PVJH01006497.1:0-101219 GCA_004026705.1 Nesogale talazaci | reverse complement strand
CCTGTCCCTTTAGTCTCAACTGAAGGAGGTGGCAGCAAGGAGCAGTCTCCACCCCTCCCCTCCCAGGGGTCATTTGACAGTGCCTGAAGACAATTTTCTTGCTGCTGGCATCTGTTGGGAAGGGGGCTAAGCATCCCATGATGCACAGGATGGCCACCACTGCAAACCCTTATCCAGCTGCAAATAGCCACAGTACCCAACATTGGGAGACCTTTTTCAGACCCCAGGTTTACTCTTTGCTTGAACATGAAGCGATGTTAGCCACAGAATTGCCTCAGAACTGGTCATGAGGTATCTCAAAATCATTCATTCATTGATTTTCTTATTTAATTCTTGGCCATTTATAATGTGCCCCACTCTTTCATGCATCTCTCCACCACCACCACCATCACCCCATCCCACTACTATTATGATCCCAGTTCTACCTTATAAACCCATCTAGACCATGTACACTGGTACATAAAAGAGTTTTCGATACACAGAATGTATGCCAAATAACCCCCTCAGGAACAATAATTGAAGTAGTGATACCATGAGGTTAAGGGAGGGTGTGGGGCAAAGGGGGAGAAAGATTCGATCACAATGATCAATGTATAACACCCTCCTGCCCTGAGGGGGATGAATAACAGAAATATGGGTGAAGGGAGACAGTGGGATGGTGTAAGATATGAAAACATATGATAGGTAGCTTTGTTGTGCCAACATGATCAAAGAAGATAGGGAGGTTTGTTATGACAACATGGCCAATGAACATGTGAGATTGATTGAAGGGTGGAGATATAAATGGCTTGGCGAACCCCACCCTTCTCCTTCAGCTCTTGGAGCTTCAGACCAGCCAGCTGCCTTGTTCATCCTGTGCCTCTATGTGCAAGCTACACTACCCGTGGAACACCTCATCCATAGACTGTCTCACTGTGAGTTGAGGTTCCTTCAAGCCCTGCTTCACCATGATCCTTGAATATACATCTCTTGAGCTGGGGACTGTCGGACTCTGTCATCAGGCTGACTGCTGGTGACCTGCCTTGCTGTTTGCTGCTTGTGGCCAGATAGCTGGAATTGCTCTACAGAGGACTACTCGGTGGCCCTCAAGACTCAGACTGCCAGTGTACTAGCAGTCCAGCAAGTTAGCTGCCCTGAACCATTTGTACTGCTTTATAGTTTAGTTAACTGTTTATTTCGTACGTTAGATCTCTTTCTAGCTATATAAATATATAGAGAGAATTATCAGTGTCCTGGTTTTGTTTCTCTAGTGAACCCTGTATAGCACAAAATGATAATCATTTATCAAGAGTTCACAAGGGCTGGAGAGGAAAAGGGGGGAGGAAAAAAGAGAACCTGATACCAAGGGCTCAAGTAGAAAGGAAATGTTTTGAAGATGATAACGACAGCATATGTACAAAACGTGCTTGATACAATTGATGTAAGGATTGTTGTAAGAGCTGTAAGAGGCTCCAATAAAGTGGCTAGTTAAATAGTAATAATGATAATGTACCGCACACCATGCTCAAACCAAAGCACTGAACACTGCATTGAGTCAGTGGCCACTCATAGCGTTGGGCTGTGATCTGCAAGGTCAGGAGTTTGAAACCACGAGCTAGTCTGAGAGTGAAAGACACAACTTTCCACTCCTGTTAAAATTCCAGTCTCAGAAACTCACAGGGGCCATTTTACTCTGTCTTACATGGTCACTCTGAGACTGCGTCATGCTAGCCCCAGGGAAACAACCCCAAAAGGAAGTATCCCTGGCCCTCAAGGCTCTTGTTCTGCAGCGGGGGCAACTGACTAAAACTGGGCAGGTAAGTAAGTAAGTATGAGTTTCCATCCTTCTCTTAAGAGGTATTAGGACTGAATTTAGAGACGTTCTTAAAGGCATTCTCACTGAAGGTGGTGTTCCAGCTGAGATCTGAGATGCACGTGTGTGTGAGTCAGAAAGGGGGGGGGCATCTTTTCATGCTTTATTACATTTATTTCTAGTTTAATGTAGTTGTGTGTGTTTAGTACAACCCCGGGAGGTAACTGAAAATAGATCCCCAGGGATGCAGCAAAAGATCTATGCAAATTAGTTATCCCAGAAATTTGCATTTAATTTAGAGCGTATGAAAATCCCAACTGGTCCCTCAGGAGCAGGGCATCTTCATCTTTTGTCTGTTGGGCTCCACTGAAGAGATGGGCCCCAGCCTTCTTTTCCTAGATGCTCTGGAAAGGGAGACAGGAGGCCCAGGGGACAACAGATGAAGGGGAAACAAGGCTGTACAGAGTTGGATTTTTCTTAGAACTTGCACACAAAAAATAAAGAGGTGAAGGCTGCAGGTACTTTGCTGCAGCGCTCTCATATAGGACCAGGTAATGAGTTGATGCACAATTATGTGTCTATAGATTAACAGCATCTGGGTCACCTATGGGCAGCATATGCCTTCCCCTGGTGGCTTATACTCTGGAACTCAAAATCAAATTCAGGCTGAGTGAGGCATCATTATAAAGGGGGTTTTATTGCTTATGCAATTCCAGAATGGAATTCAAGACGAAACTTTATTACAATACTGGTTATTTTTTCTGTTGGTGGTGGTGGTATAGCTCCCATCCACTAGTCAGATAATTAAAAAGAATTGAAGTTATGCCATATAGTTATCGACCTAAAAGAACTTACACCTAGGACAGTAATCCTTATATAGACTCTTGGGGCCTCCTTTTTGCATTAAACTGAAATATTGCCTGTTGAGTGACCAGGTAAATTGAGGCATGCAGTGGTTAAGTGTCATTGTTTAACCTCAATGTGAGACCCGGGAGTTAAGCCAGCAGCTGTCTTGCATGCCAACCTCATCTGATCTTCGGTGTGCCTTTTCATCCTCAGCTCTCAGCAAAATCACACATAAAAGCAAGTTCATTGTGAGATGGCACCTTGACTATTCTAACTGTCCCTGTGAGACTAAAAACAAAGCCACTCATTGGGGCTAACTTACCAGTAGCCAAGAAAATTGCTTTAGGAATGTATGTTCCTGCCTAAAATTACTTATCTAATCCTAATCCCCTTTTCCCTCCTCTTTCCCAAAAAGCATTAAACAAAGAGAAGGCCATTAATGACAAGTGATAATAAGAATCCTGGCATGGATTTGTATCAGCTACAGCTGCACAATGGATCATTCTAAAATGGGCTGACTTAAAACACCTGCTTATTACTTCTGACCATTTTATTGATTGATTGGGTAAAACGGGAGAGCTTCAGCTGGGGATCCAATGCCCTCCTTCACCTCCCTCTAGCAGACCAGCTCATAAATGTCCGTGTGGGTCCTAATACATCTGTAAGGCAAATATGGAAGGTCATTGATTTCTTGCTTATATAGTTACAGACAGTCACCTCTTCCCTTTCCCAAAATACAAGATCCCTTGGGCCCAAAGATCGCTTTTTAGTGTGGATTTTGCACAGCTTAGTGCAGTGCCTGACACGACCTAGATGGTCAATGCCGAAATAGAACATGACTGAATATGGATGTCTAAGACATATCTGGAGACCAAATCTGATAGGTTGTAAGGCTTTGAAAAACAGGATTCTGGGTCTGGAAGAGTTTTATGATGAATTCAAATGCAAATCTTATATCTACAACAAGATTACTTATCTTCAACAAATTGATATGAGAGGAGGCGTCAATGAGACAAAGGAAATGGTGAAAGCAATCTCTCCTCTGTTTATATCAAGGTTGCTATCCTCCCACTCCCATTGGATCACAGAGCTCCTTTGGCCAAGTCCAGAGTCTGTGGGGAAGGCACCCCTACAGGATGTGGACACGGTGAGATGTGAAAACTGAAGCCATTAATGCTCCCAAGCTACCGCACGAAGCAAATAGGCAGAGATCGGGGAGGGCAACTTTTGGTGATTGTTGATCCATTGACAATGGAAATTGGAAATGTCCCCATCAGAAAGCATGGCCCATGCATATTCTCAAGACACACTGGGGGTAGAGTGATGAAGCATTCTGTTTCGGTGCTGTATGTTAGTGGCTCAAATCCACCAGCTGCTTCATGTGGCCATGCGAGGAACCCTCTGGGGAAGTTTTACAGGGTGGCAACGGGTTAGAATGAACTCCATAGCAATAGGCTGAGTGTGGGTCTATGCACACCCTCAAGTGGAATGACTGCTGTAGTCAGTTTATTTAGAGGGATATGAATTGTGCTCTTTTGCCCCCTTTACATACACAGAGGAAAAACTGTGTTTGAACAGCTGGAGATACATTTTAAGAGGATCCTAAGTCAAGTTTGGACAGCACGATTTTTATTAGGTCAGTAGCCAAGTATGAGAAGTTTGGCCTGGTGCTGTCTCTAGAATCATGACAAATCATTTCAAGACCATTGTTCCAGCTGGTAGCTAGAGCCATGCATATAGCTTACTATCTCCATATAGATTTCCTGAAGTCATGCACTTAGGCCATGGGAAGAGCACAGTCTTAAACATGGCAGGGAGATGTGAAACAGAATGGTCTTGAAGTCTTACTGTGTGTTCAGTTAGTACCCAACATTCTGCTCTGGCTTCACATCCTATGTATCCTTTAAGGCCCTCAGAGGGTTTGTGAGTAACTAGATACTGAAAAGTATGTGAAGACTGGGGTCCAACATAGAAACTGACTTAATGCCACCTAGCTTTCGTTGTTTTTGTTAGGTGCTGTCAAGTCAGTGTCAACTCAGAGCAGCCCTGTGGGTGCACAGCAGGATGAAACTCTGCCCAGTCCCCCATCATCCTCACAACCGTTCCTGTCCTTGAGTCCATGGTTTCAGCCCTGGCGTCCGTCTGTCTTATCAAGGACCTCCTTCTTCTTGTGCTGCCCTCTACTTTGCCAAGCCTGATGTCTTTTTCCAGGGACTGGCCTCTGCAGACCACATGCCCCAAAGTATATAAGAGGAAGTCTTGCCAACTTTGCCCCTAAGGAGCATTCTGGCTAGACATACTTGTTTGCACTTTGGGCAGTCCATGGTACTGTCAGTATTCTTTGCCAGAACTGTAATTCAAATGCATCTATGCTTCACTCCTCCTTATTCAATGTCCAACCTTCCCATGCTTAGGAGGTAATGGAGGATACCATGGATTGGGTCAGAGGCACTTTAGTTGTCAAAGCAATCTTCTTGCCTTGCAGCACTGTAAAGAGGGCTTCTGCAGCACATTTACACAATCTCTTGACGGTTGCTTCCCTGAATATTAACTGCAGATCCAGGTAAGATAAAATCCTTGACAACTTCAATATTTTCTTTGTTGATCATGATGTGACCTGTTGGTCTAGTTGTGAGGATTTCGGTTTTATTGATATTACGTTATAACTTATACTGAAGGCTGAAATTCTTGATCTTCATCAGGGCTTCAAGTCTTCTTCAATTTTAGCAAGCAAGGTTGTATCATCTGCATATCGTAAGTTGTTGATAAGCCTTCCTCCAATCCTGATACCGCATACTTCTTCATATAATCCAGTTTCTCTGATGATTTGCTCTGCATACAGATAAGATCACGTATCTAGTGAATAGCTATTCTTCTTTTCAAAATGCCTAGAATTCACTTTGTAGTGCCCCCAATTGAGAGGAGAAATCTATTTCCTTATCCCTTGAACCTGGCCTGTGGCTCACTTTGGTTAAAAGAAGGCAGTAAAAAGTGATGTAATCCAGAATCTAATTGTTGAGATCATTTGAATATATCTATTGCTTCTTGAAATCTGCTTCTGCTGTGATGACAAGCATGCTGGAGGTTGAGAGTCCAAGTGGAACACAAGAGTCATCCTGTAGAACCCACCCTTGACCGACTGAAGAGCAGATGCATGACCAAGTCCAGCTTAAGTCAGTTGAGGTCAGCCCTGAGCAGCAGAAACATTCATGAACCTGTGTATATATAAGTAGTAATGGATGGCTGTTATTATACACACTAATTTTCAGGATGGTCTCTTACATAGCCAGAGCTAAGTGATAGAATATCAGAGCCTATATTTGAAGTCAAGTTTGATGGTAGGATAAACCCTCCAGATGGACGGGGACTTGGAACAATGGTTTTTGCAGTGTTCCTAGGAGAAAAAATAACAGTATTGAATTGTTGAGTCTCCAGGCAGTCTCTTCCATGCATGTTCTCTGATTTCACACCATTCACTCTAGTTGCAGAACAACAATAATGGTGGGGGGGGTGGACATTTGTTATGCTCAAGCAAAATGATAACAAGGCTATATTTTGATATTTGAATGGCCCCTCCAAGCCAAGTGTAAAGGATGGTTTGATTGGAGTGGGACTGAAGGTTGAGGATAGTTTGTCTAAGGAATAGGGGGTGAGGGAAGGAACTATGGTTTATAGTAGTAAGGGTAATGAGGAAAGGATATCCAGGAAATATTCACAAACTTGAGTTGCCATTAATTGGGATTGGGGGTTAAAAATGAGGGTTGCGCAACTATGCTGCTCAGATTTGGGTTTGGGTAACTGGGAAATGGTTGTGCCTGACTGGGGAAACAGAAGGAATTGCAGCTTTAGAGGATATTATGAATTTAGCTTACAGTCTTTGAAGCTTGGGAGGTCTGGGAGACATCTAGGTGTGGTTGTCTTGTAGACATTCAGATACAGGGCTCCGGTATTACAGAGAGAGAGAGAGAGAGAGAGAGAGAGAGAGAGAGAGAGAGAGAGAGAGAGGAGTCCTGGCCTAGAGAGATCATTCTGGGAGTCATCAGTATGTCGACAGGTAATTGGAGTCATGCTGAATCAGACACGAACTTCACTCTAGCTAATTTAAGGAGAAATGACTTTTTTCCCCAAGAGATAGTTTGCACGATCTCTAGGAGGTCTTTACAATGAGTTTGGACCGTTTCTAGGAGAAAGTCAATTATCTCACAAGACTGTGGGTGGAACCCTCATAGCCACTGCCTCAAGCAGCTCAGCACCCATGGCATTGGGGACTGGTCACAGAAACCTTGTCTACAGTTTGCTCTGAGGAGTGCAGTGCCTCTGCCTTGAACTTACAAAGGAGTCAGCCTCTGTCACCATGACAACCTCCTGGGTCACCTATACCTCATTCAGGCAGAACCTAGGTGACCTTGGAGACCTCGGCTCTGAGGGCAACTGGGAATATAGTTTTTCGCTTTCCATTTTCTGTAATTCAAAGATGTGGGCCTAAAGTTAGTGGAATATGTGTGAATGAGTCCACTCATGGACTCCCTTGACATAGACATAGAGGAAATGACAGAGGACATTTATAGAGAATGAGAGACTGTAGACTAAGCAAATAGCCCCCTGGCTTCTAATACTAAACCGATTTGAGCTTCTGTCACTTGTAATCTGAAGAGGCCTAACTAAGGGAGCACCCACACTTGATAGAAAATGCTAATCTTTCTAACCCGTGTCATCCCATTACTATGTTGTGGGTTTCCCTGCGTGACTGGCCACAGGGTCAGACAAGAGCTCCGTCTAAGTTGAGGCATCCAGACACTTGTAATTAAGCTCTAGGAACCTATACATTTGTATCCTTGCACGGTCAAGCACAGACCTTGAATTACAAAAAAGAGACCCTTGTAAAACTACTGTCCTTTAAAAACCCATGATCCTCTAAAGGGAGATTGGAATATGTGCACACACAGAGCTGGCACAGGCATTTTATTCCTGAGCCTGGAAAATTCAATGTTATTCTGGAAGCACAGTCATACTCCAGTGTCTACAAGTGATGTGTGCCATTTGACAGTATGAAAGGGCTTTGAAATGTATTTCTTTTTCTTTTTTCTTGGGATCACTGCCCTCTGGTGGTGGGAGTAGGAGACCTAGCCTTTACTCCTGTGGAGCCGCTGCTGGAATTGAACCTTCATCCCAGTGGGCTGCAGTCCTGCGCACAACCACTACGCCACCGGGGCTCAGCCGAAATGTATTTCTTTTTAAAAGGAAATTTGAGCTAAATGTGTGAAGAACCTTTGGGACAATATTACCAATCCAATTTGGAAATGTATTCTTTATACTGTGGCTTTTCTGGCCTCATCAAAAAGACCTGACCCCTTGGGGCTGAGCCCCTGTTGCGTAGTGGTTGTACGCGGGACTGCAGCCCACTGGGATGAAGGTTCAATTCCGGCTCCCAGGAGCAAAGGCTGGGCCTCCTACTCCCACCACCAGAGGGCAGTGATGCCTAAAAAAGAAAAAAAAAGACCTGACCCCTTGCTGACGAGAAGACTTAAAGCTGGTTCCTCATGACTCAGTTCTGACCAAGGACTGCTCCAGATTCAAGAGTACCACATTCCTGAAGATTGTCGATGGCTTTCTGGTGGAGAATGCCTGCTTAGACTCAAACCTGCCTCCACACCCCTCTTTCAGTGAGCAGCCAAGCATATTATCCATCCATATCTCCCAGGGACTCTGTTGAGAAGGAAGGTTCATTCAATTCATTATCATTGAACCCATGCTGACTCATAGGGACATAGGAGAGAGCAGAACTGCCTCTATGGGTTTATAAGCTGTAAGTCTTTCCCGCATCTTTCTCCCAAAGAGTGGCTGGTAGGTTCAAACTGATTGTTAGAAGCCCAATACACAACCCACTATACCACCAGGATGCCTTCATAAGAAGATCAAAAACTAAGATTGAGGCATTTCTATAACTGGTACTATGTAGTTCAGTAGTATACATGCTTCCCCCCTCCCCACCTAGTTTAATGAGAGAAAATTATTGTTACCAAAGGCCAACATGTCATTTCCTGTACCCTAGACGCATCTCATCTGAGCTAAGTGGAGGGTCCTTTAAGAGGCCAGCATGAGGCATAGCAGGTGGTTCTATTCTAGATGCCTTGGCTGTGGGTGATATCTCTGTTGTTTATGCTGCTAATGCCGACTTGTCACACAGAACTTGTTGATTCCCTATTGTGTGACGGCAAGTTGTCACCTGGCTGCCGCCTTTCTTTTCATCATCATTGCTGCCTCCACTCTGTCATCTTTCCAACTCTAAATCAAAGGGAAGCGTGCCTTCTCTCATCTGGGAAGTAGTCCAGATGCATATTATTAGAACAGAGGAGCACTTGACATTTCAGATCATCATTAGGGCTTCTTCATCGGTTACAGCCGCACCTCGGCACTTTTGTGGGCCTGTGGGGGCAAACGAGCAAGTGAAGCAGAGATTTAGCAAAGTTTAGTGGCAGTGTTGCCCTTGGTGGAGTCATGCTGCTGCCCCTGGAGAGGCAAGCTGAGCTCTCCCGGGATCCAGCCTGTGGCTCATGCAGTAAATCTGGTTGTCATTCCTCCTCCGCCATCTTCTGCCTTTGGAGGAATGCGGAGCTGATGGCATCTCTCCTAGAACTTTCCCCAAATGTCACTGTCTTTTTCTGCACCAGGCCTCTTCCCTCCAGGCCCAAGTCCTTCTGCATGCCTCCCGAATCAGGCTTGCTCTTCTCAAATCATCTCTGGACTCCCAGGTCCAGTCTCTCCAAACACTTCTGGTAAAGGATCTTCATAAATGACAGTGGTTGAAAGAACAAAGGCTCATGGAGAGTGCAAGTCTCAACCATTAAGGATCCACTGAGTGCTTATCATTAAGGTAAAGTGACCAGACGTCCCGCTTTTTAACAATTTAACAACATCCCGTGGCATTTTAAAATTAAAATAAATATATTACAATACTATTTTTGCATTCTATGAAAAAGTTTGTTGCTCCATAGAGACCAAATTTTTAATCAAGGACCCCTCCCCCACCCTCAACACCACCCCCACCCCCCCCATCAAAGGCGTCCCACTTAAAATCTGATCACTTTACATTTAGGTGCCCTGATGGCACAACGGCTATATGTGCTTGACTGCTACCCAAAAGGTTGGCAAGTGAAATCTACCTAATGGTTCCTTGAGGGAAATGCTTCTGATGATCTGCTTCTGTCAAATTACAGCTTTAAAAAAGACCATGAGACAATGTATCCAGCAGTGGGGTGTGTATGAGTTGGAATCCTTCTGATGGCAACCATCACCAATGACCCTGAGTTAGACAGTGCCAAGATCCTTCCTTCCCATTGCTCTAGAGAAATAAGAAGAAGGTTCTGGGAGAGAGAAGCATGTGGTGCTGAGGGAACGGAGAGCACCAAGCTGGACTCACAGTGACTGGGATGAGGAGAGAGAAGACACCAGCCAGCGCACTGCATAGCCTGAGTATGTGAGGCAGTGAATGCCCGTGGGAGAGCGGGAGTTGGAGTTGAGAGAGCTCAATCTGTGGGTTACTCATAGTCAGCCTCACTCCGGGGTTAATTGTATTTCTCCCAGGGCCACCTCCTCCAGATTTTGTTGGCATATTGAAATTAAAAACAACAACTCAATACCATCAAATGGATTCCAACTTGCAGGGCTATACTTATTTTATATTGGAATATAATCTCTCTTTTGAGGAGACACAATTAAGCTATTGGTTCAGTTGAATGGAACATGTGTTTTGGCCAAAGGAGTCAGCCCTTTGGAAAATGGCCCATAATGTGGATTTTGACTATATCTTTTCTTCTGTATGCACATCTGAATTTTTTTAATGGGTTGCTTCCAATACATTGACTAGGCTTTTCCTTACTTATCAATATGGGACATGTCAACTCCTGAAAAGCCAAGTAACTGACGCTATTTGCTGTAATTTGTTCCTACCCTTTCTCCTCTGCCCCCTCCTCCACACACACACTGCGTTAGTCCTAGTAAACTAGAGAAAATTATAGACACGCATATGGATATAGGGAAAAGGTTTATATATAAGAGGAACAGGATATTGAGAAAGCATCCCAGCCCAGTCCAGTTCAAAGTCATAAGTCCGATATTAGCCCATATGCCCGATATCAGTCTATAATGTCTGCTTTCGACTCATGAAGTCACAGACCAGTGGGTGCAGAAACCCGGCATTGGCAGGGTTCTCCCCATGGCTCTTCGCTTCCAGGGCTCAGGGTCCATCAACAGCATCCAGTGGTAGTAGAGGCAACTCATCACTGGCAGGGCTCTCCACGTGGCTTCTCCAGCTTCAGAGGTCTGGTTCCATCAGGGTAAGGTCATGTGGCTTCTCCTCTGGCTCCTTCAGCTCCTCAGATGCTGCCATCTTGTCTTGTCTGTAATTCATCCTCTCTGAGACTGACTCGCAACAACTGGGGAGATAGCTTCTCATCTCCATGAGGGAAATATCGTGAGGTTTCCCAGAAGTCTCAGGAGAAAGCCATGCCCATGTGGAGGCCTCATTGGCTACTCAATAGCTATTTCCAGATTAACAGGCTAGACTCCATCCCTACATCTCAATCATGAAATTAACATAAACACATGACTGCCGCACACTCTTATATTGTATCATTGACAACTTCTTCACTAAATACAGATGCTCCTTGGGGTTTGGTCATCTCCTGCCTGTCTCTTTGCCATCTATGAGAGTTTGTCTCTCTACTGTGACTTTGAATACCACCAAAGATGTTCTGCACAAGAACATTGCCACCTTGAGCCTTCTCTCATCGTTTCAGGTTCCAGCATCTAACTTCCCAAACCGAAGAATGTCCAGTGTAATGCACTCCAAATGATGCTCTTGATTCCTCTCTGCCACCAACTGCTGCTTTCGGTCAGCCATCCCCTCTACTTCCATGTCTTCCTCCATGGAAGGAAGCAGCATGAGTCAGCTCCTTGTTGAAAAATCAAAGAATAACAATGGGTTCTAGGAGGTACTTTTTTCTTATGAATAATTCTTGTGAATTTACAGAATATGGGACAAAACAAAAATGTTTAGTGAAATTAATTACCATCAACCAACAGTTCTTTTCCCAGTGCACAGGTTAAGATACAGAGAACTGTCAACATCTCAGAAACTCTTTGCCTTTTCCTGCCCCATACAAGTTGACTCCTGCTTTAGCAAATGTGATCATCATGTCCGTCCTTTTGTCTAGAATTTAGCCACCGGAGTCCTTCACACTGTCACTTTCTTTTTTTCCTATTTCTAGAAATGGAATTTCACATTGTGTATTCCTTTGTGTTTTACTGCTTTCATTCACCATGATGTGCTAAAGATCATTCGCAGTGAGCGCATCATTAGTAAGTTCATTTCCCTTGCTGCATATGATTGTCTGCCTGTGGTCCTTTAAGTTGGTCCCAGTTTGGAGACGCTATTAGTAGGGATGGTGAAAATATTTGTGTATCACTTTTGGTGAACCCAGTCATGGTTTTCTATTGGGTATATAATGGAAACCTGAATAGTGGAGCCAAAGTGTGTGTGTATGTGAAATGATGCAATATCTGCCCCTCAGTTTTCAAATTCCATCATGCCAAATTATGTTAATCTAGCAGTCTGTATACACCAGTTACTCTGTGTCTCTGGATTTGCTTGTATTCCAAACCAGTGCTATCTTGTAGTTTGCACAACTAGGTTGCTATCATACATGGGTCTCTGCTTACCCGAAACCCCTCAAAGTGGCCTCCTTCCACTCTCTCATATAATCCACTGCCATCTACCCTGTATATTCGTCACCTCCCCACCTCCAACCTTTTATGGGTTTTTTAATGATTGCATTTTTCTTATGCAATCACTCTTTTCCTTGACAGTAAGCTCCACAAAGGCAGGGTCTGTGCCTGCCTTCTTCACCAGGCAAAATGAAAGGGCTCCGTATACTCCTGTGGTTATTCAGCTGAGGACCAAAGGACTAAATATTTGAAGTTGACAATAAATCACAGCCAGATCCATATTCCTGGAACATCGGGAAAGACATCCTCACCAGAACTTGTTAACAGTTACTGTTTTTGCTTAAAGGGAAACACATTTAGAAATTAAGGTCAGCAGTTATGCTCTTAAGGCATCTCCCCTCCATTCCTGCCCCCTCTGTCTTAATTTATTCACAGTTAAGGAAAGTGCTAAGAACCCCAGATAGATCTTGGGCTTGGTGATGGATTATTATTTCTGGAAGCTATTTTCTTCCTAATGCCTTGCTTTCATTTGGCCCCACTGAAAATAGCACTGCTGGATAAGCCCTTGCCTAGGAGGTACCCACCTGACTGCTCCATTTCGTTGGTGTCACAGATAAAAGTAAAGCAGTCTTTACTTGCTTAGTCTTTTCAGGGTTATAGCTTTCCTTTGAGGTATGCATGTTCATTGCAGTACTGTCTTAGCACTATAGGAAATCTTACCTCTTGCTCATAACAGTGAAAAATTGGAAATCACATACAAGTCTAATAATATTTGATTGGATAAATAAATGTTAGTTTCGTCCCTAGAGTGGAATGCTCTAGAACCATTAAACACAATTAGGAAGATCAATTATGCTTATTGATATGGAAACATGACCATGATAAATTGGCAAATAAAAAGATTAAAAACTGCCCAGAAGGAAATACACAAAAAAATGTCAACAGAAGTTATCTCTGAATGGCCAGATGATTGATTTTTATTTTCTCCTTCATTCTCTTTTGTCTTCCTGAATTGTCACTGTTAGCATGTATTATTTGAATAGTTAGTGGGAGAGAGTTCATCCCAATTTGGATTAAATTAAAGAAAATAAAGTTTAGAATAGAAATGAGTCTCTGTAATAAGTATAATTTTTAGAGAACTATCGCTACTCTACTGGAATATATTTGCATATAATTTATGTATCACATACATGTAAATGAAGAAAGCATATGATCAAATGCTTATTAAAGAACATGTTGCATGATATATGTGTGTGCTTATATGAGGGATCTTCAAAAAATGTGGAAAATGGCATGAAAAAATGATGGAGTTCTGTTTTATTCCCCTGCTTTTTTAAGCCCCTTCAACATAAAGCTTTATGCATTCATGCATCATGTCTGATATCCAGCTTGCTGTTTAACTGAGTACTTCTCTTCCAAGTGAAAAATTTTAATGCACATTCATTCAGAGACAACAATGTCAATATCAGAGACTGCTTGTGTAGAGCTAAAAGCCTCATCAGGTTTGGTTTCTTGGTTTGGAAGCCTAGGGCCATGGTTTCAGAAGACATCCCAGTCAATTGGTCAAATAGCATGTCCTGTGCTTCTGTTCTGCCTCCTACTTCCCTTTGTAGCATCTGGGGTCTGAGAAGCTTGCAAATAGCCACCCAAGGCATCACAATAGGTCTGCTTTCACAGGGAATGACAGAGGAAGAGGAAGAGTTCAGCAGAAGAAAGGGAACTACAATACTCTGTGAATAACGAGCTCCTTTGCCAGGAGAATGGGATGGTGCCCGGCTACCATGACTGAACAAGTTGACCCTAGATATTATAGAAGACTGGATTTAAAATTGCAAAACAAACTATGGATTCTCATTTACTCCCAACTTCTTTGAGCCACGAAGGTTAGAAGACCCCCTGCAATGAGTAACCCGAGGTGATATTTAAATCTTAAACCAAAATTACTCCCTAAAGTCTTCTTATAATCAAGCAATCTTTTAGCTTAAGTAGTGAATTAAAAGAATGTCTGCCTCCCCTCTAGGCATGGGTAAGGAACTCAAATGGCTTTACTCTCAGACGGAGATTATTGTAAACTTGGGTATGGTGGTGGAATAATATGATACTTGGTCAGTTGACCTTCATCTTGACACAACCTGAATTTGCTCTGGGCTCAAATATGTCTCGATTGTTCCATGACAGAAATTTCTTCTCTGGCTTCTTAAGTATTGGTGATGGTCTTTTCTTTCTTACTCTTTCTTTTTATCTTTATATTATTATTGTTTTCTTCTTTCTCTTTTGATTTTTATTGTTTCTGTTAGGTTTTCCAGTTTATCAAGGACAGAAGGAAGGAGGGTGCAATGGTTTTTCAGGAACACGGTGGAGTGGAAAGGGTGAGGGAATTGGGGAGCAATGAGTGATTCCTGGAGTAGTGAGGGCACATTAGGACTGATGGTGATGATGTTTGTACAACTCTTTTAAAAAGCAATTTAACTATGGAAGTGTATCATGCATGAGTTCTATATCAAGAAAACTACTAAAATAAAAACGAAGAAGAGAAAAAAAAAACTTGACCTGTGGTTACCATGGGTGAAGGAGGAAGAGTTTTTGTGTAGGGGTATTGAGTTGATTTTAATGGTGGAGGAACAAAGTGGAGAAAAGTATCAATAATGGTTATGCAAGATGAAGAGTACAATCAGTAGCACTGAATTATACACAAAGAAATTGTTGAATGAGAGAATATTTTGTTGTGTAATATTTGGCACAATTGAAAAAATAACTGCACAAATAACAAAGCATACAATGAAGAAGAAAATGCTCTAAAATCGATTGTGGTGTTGGTTGTACTACTCTTCCTGATGTGATTGAATGATTGAGTTGTATGGTATGTGGATGAAGTGACAATACAATTGGTATAAAAAGGTCTGCCTTGAGCATCATGAGATCCAATAGACAAGAGCAACTTAAAGAAGAGACTGGATCCTCAGGGAATAAAGGGTGTCTCTTCATGGGGGAGGGGGGGGAACAACTCAGAAAAAGGAAGGTAGATGTGGTTGCACAGCTCCAGGACTGTAACCCATGTCACTGAATGGTGGGTGTAGAAATGGTTGAATTGGTATATGTAACGACAAAAACAACATAAGAGATTTTTTTTTAAAAGAATGGTCTAGCAAAGCTTGGCTACTCATGGACCAGAAAGAAGTTGAATTAATGGATCCATGACCTGTTCTGGTTGAAGTGACCTTAGTTTGAGAGAGTGCTGTGTTATATACTGATAGATGAGTAAAGTTGACCCACAGTGATTCTAGTTGATATCTCAATTCCCAAGGGCCTCTAATATACATCTATTTTGAAACTTTCCCCTTGTTTCTGTAAAAACTGTATGTCTCTTCTCCTTTGCTTCCTTCAGTCTCACCTCCCACCCCCACCTCCAGCCCCCACACCCCCCTGCCTCTACTTCCATGTCCCAAGGGGGTTGCTGGGGTGCTTATCCATTGTTTGTATTGTTGGGTGCCATTGAGTTGACTTTGATTTTGTGACTCTATGTGACAGAGTAGAACTCCCTGAGAGAATTTTCAGGACTATAATTTTTATAGGAGCAGAATGTCAAGTCTTTTGTACATGGAGCTGAGAGGTGAGCTTAAACCACCAACTTTGGGTTTGCAGCCAAGTGCTTAAGCACTGACTCCCAGTGATCTCAGAAAGTCCCAGTGTCTTGGATAAGACTGGCTGGTCTTGGGCCTTGGTTACTCTAAAGCCATTAGAAGACACTGCCAACTATTTCATAGATTGGACCCCACTCCCCATCAGCCTCCCACCACCCCAAGCTAGCCTACCTACTCCTGAAAGAAACCTGTTCTGTGAGCTCCTGCAGACCCAGACTAGCATCCCTTCACCCCAGAGTTAATTCCCTGTGACAGTCACTTGATCTAAGAAAGCTAAATGAGACCCGCTACCACCATGCGTTGTGACTCTTGTGTCATTGAGGCATTTCTTTTTAACAAATCACCAAGTGCCTCCTACATGCCAGGCTCTCTGTGAAGCAATTCAGTATGTCTAACCCTCCTGACAACCCATTGAGGTAAGTACTAATGTTATTCGCAAATTGCAATTGGGAATAAAGGAAGAGGGAGGTTAGTGATCACCGCAAGACAGCAACATATAGGGAGTAGTGGATTCCACATTAGAGTGAAGACATTTGATTCAGGAGTTCTTGCAGTTCACCTGTGTATCAAGCCCCTGGGTCCTCTTTGGGCATTTCTAGTATAACTTGGGCTATTCCCGTACCTTATTTCCTCTCACTCTCCTCTCAAGATGTTCAGGGAAGGCATTCTGAATGTATGACTTGCTGATACATATCAGCACTGCTGACCTAGTGTTGCCCGGCACAGGCTAGTCCACAAAAGGAGATTCTCTCCTTTTCCTTGTGAGTTCTCAATATTTCTGGCACTTGGGGCCAATAGGGAAAGTGTGGGGATACAGAACTCAGGAGAGCAAGCTGTGTCATATTATTCACGACATTCCGTCAGTGATCTCCAAGAAATCTAGTCCAACTGCTCACTAGTTCTGTTTCTAACGATGACTTTAGAAAATATCCTTTCTTCTTCAGGACAAAATGGAACACTATTTTTTTTTGTTAAAGCCTCAAGCATTGCATCCAAAGAGGAAACACCATATTATGAAGGATGTGTTGTGTATTAGTTACTGTGCTAGGGATTTTCACACATTTCCCCATCTGCAACTTGCAATAACTATATGGAGATAAGAACTTAGTAGGAATGTGCTTTACAAAATTATATATCTTGCAAATATTTTGGTATTATGCTGATAGAATCATGTTGCCTTGCAGTAAGTAATGAAAGAAGTAACACAGGCCTGATTGTATCTGATTTTTAAAGGTTCTGGGTTATATCCTCAAAATGAGATATAAAAAAATGTTTTTTTTCCCATTATGCATCAAGTACTGATCTTTGGGGGGAGAATGGAGTAAAAGAGAAAGGTTTTTTTTTGGAATAAGTAAATAGACAAGGCCCCAAAGGGCCATGTTTTGCATCTCATTGGTGTTCAATAAATAGTTAGTGGTGGTGGATAGTAAGGAAATGCTTCAGTACATCATCAAACAAGGTTGTAAGAGCTTTTCAATGAGGGTTCTTTTATGATTGAAAGATTGTTAGCCCCACTTAGCCCTCTGCATTTCCTTATCTTTTTCTTCGAAACTTGTTTCTATTAATTACTCTTTTCTGGTTTTTGCAACATTCTTCCATCATGATGTTGGCGATCACAATTTACCCAGGAGATTAGTTTAGGGGGGTTTGGATATTTCAAAAAGAGAAGGAAAAAAATGGGAATTTCAGGCTAAAGCAGAGATTCACATCCTGGACTTGATGACGGAATAATAGAATCAGAGTCCAGTGCCTTCTGAAAAGATGGCTTTCACTAACACCAGAATGTGGCCCCATAACCCAATAAATGTGGGTATAATTCAATATGCTCTGGAGTAATTTTAGAAACCATCATTCCATTTCAGCAATAAATGAAGCTCAGAGTGGTATGAATTCCCCATTAAGCTGAGGTGGAGGGGAGAAGGGAAGAATCTTCTGGTACAATCAATTTATTTTAGTGTCCCAAGTGTTCATAGCTACAGGAGCACGAGTGTTTGCAGCTGCCATTGTGGCCGGCCTCCTGTCAGGGAGGGAAATGAATGGCCCACTCCTTAGCCACCAACCTGTGCTGCCTCTGACAGAAGATCCATCAAATCTCTCCAGAACGGAATTGAAGCCACATTTGGATGTGTTGCAAATTAGACTTTTAATAGAAAAGCAAAGAAAGAAGCTTTGCCCATTTATTTTATAGGTGGTTGCTTTTGAAGGGGGGGTGGGTTGGTAATATTTGGAGAGCAGGGTCATGCAGGTAAGACAAGTTCCCTCTTTTGAATACCTTCTTTTTTGGAAACATGTGGATGGCTTATTAAACCATTCCCATGTTGGTCTCTTCCCGCCCCCCTTACTTTACAAACTCTCACTGGAAACTGCTTCCTTCATATCATTCTTTCTCCTCTTTGACAAGTAGAGCACTTCAGATCTCTGCATTATGTGGATGTGCAAGGAGTCATCTCCATCCCTGGTTTCTGAAGAGGAAATTGTGAAGTAGGGACAGGTTTAGTGTAGGTAGGCAACCTGCCTTCCGAAGGGGGTGGTCCAGTGATGTGGCTCTTGAATCTGCTAAGTCTTTACTTCCAGAAAGTAACTGAAGCAAAGGCTAGGTAAGGGCAGATGAAAATGAGTCAGGGCTGTTATTATTGTTGTTTCTTGTTTCACAGAGAGAAGCAGCCTTCTATTTTATGCTTCATGCACTCTTCTCCTACAGTAGGGTAAGTGCTGGGCAACTAATCATAAGGTGCATGGTTGGAGATCCACCAACATCTACATGGGAGAAAGATGAGGCTGTCTGCTCCCATAGAGAATTTTTTAAATCATTTTATTGGGGGCCCATACAACTCATCACAACCCATACATTCATCCATTGTCTCAAGCAACATTGCACATATGCTGTCATCATCATTTTCAAAGCATTTTCTTTCTACTTGAGCCCTTGGTGTCAGCTCCTCATTTTCCCTTCCTTCTCCCTCTCTCAGGAGCATTTGATAATTTATAAATTATTGTTACTATTTCATATGTTGCACTTCCTTTACCCTCTTGTCTGTTGTCCATCCCCCTGGGAAGAGATTATGCATAGATCATTGTAATCAGTCCCCCCCCCCCTCATCCCCTACCTTTCCCTTCCCCTCCTGGTATGGCTACTCTTAATATTGGTGCCAAGGAGTTTATCTGTCCTATATTTCTTGTGTTTCCAGCTCTTATCTGAACCCATGTACATGTTCTGGTCTAGCCATACTCATAAGGTAGAATTGGGGACATCATAGTGGGAGTGAGGAAGCATTAAAGAACCAGAGGAAAGCTGTGTATTTCATCAGCTCTATACTACAGTCCGACTGACTCGTCTTCTCCCCACAACCATTCTTTCTGTAACGTGATTTCCAATTGCTTACAGATTGGCTTTAGGCCTCCAGCCTGCACCACCCCTCCCCCTGTCTCATTCATTCACATTGTGATTTTTTGCTCTGGGTCTTTGATGCCTGATACCTAATTCTTTTGACATCTCATGATCACACAGGCTGGTGTGTTTCTCCCATGTGGGCTTTGTTGTTTCTCAGCTAGATGGGTGCTTGTTTATCTTCAAGCCGTTAAGACCCCAGATGCTGTATCTTTTGATAGCCGGGCACCATCAGCTTTCTTCCCCACATTGAACCTACTTTGTCTTCAGTGATCATGTCCCCCATATAGATTTATGGGCTTGGAAACTCTAAGGAACAGTTTTCCTCAGTCCTATAGGGTTGGAATCTACTTGATGACAGGGGATGTTTGGGTGGAGGTTTATTCTTATAAATATTTTTTTAAAAGAAAAGAAAAAATATCATATCTCATTACATGGCCTTCTCACTCAAAAACCTTACTGCCATTGAGTCCATGACAACTCCTAGTGCTTCTGCAGAACCGAGTAGAACTTCCCCTGGAGGTTTCTGAGATGGTAACTATCTATGGGATTTGAAAGCTTCATCTTCATTGGTAGTTCCAAACTGCTGGCCTTGTGGTAAGCAGGCCAATGCAGACTCCACTGCAGCACCAGGGCTTTTTGTGTCATCTTAGAACTACCAAAAATGATAAACGAATGTAAAAAATGGGTCAATGACTGGGGGGAAATGTTTTGTTTATACATGTGGAATCCTGTAATTACAGAATTACCTAGGCATAGACCAATTTCTGCCAAGACACATAAAGCATCAAATGTCCAGCCTCCTCATGCTGGCCAAGTACATGTGATCGATGAAGTTCACTGGGAAGGCATAATGTTGGAATGCAGTTCTAGTAGTCTTTGGAAAACCCACAAGAAACAAGAAAGGGAAATGTGCATTGGAAAACACCAATAGCTGTATCAGATAAACCTTGAAATCTCAGGCACTTAATCAATGAGAAACATTTCATGCTGGCACAAAGTTTCAAACAGATGCTCCTGATTTCTTGGGAGTTCAGAACAGGGGGTGGTCTTCCATCAGACCTTATAGCTCACAAAGTTGCATTCAGCTGGGGGAAGGTACAGAAGATAGCATGTGGGAGGTGTGGATGGATGGATGAACTATAACCATTCATACATCATTAACCAAACCCAAACTCAGACATGTTGCTATTGAGTTGATTCTGACTCATGGGGCCACCAGGAAAAGGACACAGTAGGACTGTTCCCTTAGGTTTTCTTGGCTATGATGCTTTTGGATGCAGATTGCTAGGAATTTCCAGATTGCAGTGACACTGAGTGGGTTTGAGTCATCACTCTTCAGTTGATGATGTTGAGTTCAAATAATTTGGGTCACCCAGAGACGTATATATCATTTATGCTTACATGTAATTGGTCAAACCCATGTCACATGATTGTGATAATCATAAAGAAGGATGAGAAATGCAATTCAACTGTGCGCACAGGCCTGGGAGAAAATGGACTTGGGAGTCTGCTAGCTTTGTTTCTGACAGAGGAAGCAACATTCTTGACAACTAAAGAGGAGGAATTGGAACTGAGAAGAAAAAGCCAAGAATTGGGTCAGAGGACTTGAAATGAAAACGTCCACCGTTGTTGTGCAACTAATGGGTGGCAGTGCTTGTTGTTTGTTCTTTCACCCACTTTTTATGCTTTCCAAACAGAAATTTTCAATTTAACTTATTAGAAAGATTTTCTAATGCAAATTATACAGTGCAGTGGTGAAAACAGAATTTTTGTGTTGGCCAATGTGTTTTAAACACATTATCCTATGGATGAAATGCATATATCTAAATAAAATTCCATTTAAAGATACCTAACTATTACTACTGAGAATATCTATATATGTGTATATATCTACACATAGTTATATTTAGATAAATATATCAGTTGAAGGTTTTAAGAATTAAAGTCCCACCCAGCCCCTTTTTCACCATGCTTGCTTAAAGGTAGGGTCAGTGAAAAAGGGAAAGTCCCCCACAAAGTGGATTGGCACCCAGGCTAGAGCAAAGAGCTAAAAAAAAAAAGGCCCATTGAGGAGATAGTGCAGGTGAGGGAGTATCACAAGATTGCCATGAACCACACCAACTCAACAACTGGGTAAAAGAAAATTTACAAAGTTATCTTGAAAGTTCGCAGAATATAAACGGTTAATACTGGAATGTCTAGTGCACATCCATGGGTGTTTCTTTTGTTTATTTCCTTTCTGCTTTTTCTGTTGTTTTGAAGGCAGCCATGGGCCTGCAGAATGGAGACAGAGCCACTGTGCTTACCTTTGACCTGCAGGCTGGGTTTCCAGGAGATAACACTTGGAGAGAAATCGTTCTAGTTCTGTGAGTTTGGGATTCTTTGTAATCACCTCACCACACAGTGGAGGAAAGGGCTTCCTAGGAAAACGCCTCCATCTCTGTGTGGGCTATTGCGTGCCTGGGTGCAATTCTCCTCTAGGAATGTTCCAGGGGCAACTGTGGACAGTAGGGTGATCAGACACCCCCTCCTTATAGAGGAGCCTGGGTGGCAGAGTGGTTATATGTGGGGCTACTTACTGCAAGGTTAACCAGCAGCTTAAAACCACCAGCCCCTCTGAGGAAGAGAGAGAGGGGTGGGGGGGAAGGCATGGGAGAGGGGGTTTGCTGCTCTGGGGAAGCATTGCGGTGTGAGAAACGCACCGGGGCAGTTCTGCCCTATTCTCCAGGGTCCCTGTGGGTCTGCATCGATTCACCAGCAGAGGGGTGCTTTGTTTTGTTGTCCCCCTCTTAGGCAGGGCACACATCTTTAAAACAAGTCTTGGTTGGGTTGAGCCTTTACAAAATGATTACTAGTATCTGTACATAGGCTCTGTGTTACCCTTCAGAGCCTAAGCTTATTTTCAGTTGTCTCATTTCCCTGGACATTTGCTTTTCAGATTGGAATTGCTAAGGATGCCGCCATAGCTTGTCTTCAAGCGCCATGCCAGCCAGTGACTTACTATTCCCCTAAGCAGGACACTATGTTTTGGGTCTCTACACACCCGCCTGCCAATTTTCTGTGATACAAATAACACAGTGAAATATCACCAGACATGAATCTTCATGTGTAGTCCTACATCTTTCTCCGTGAAACTATTATTAGAAGCTCATTTAAATCGAGTGAACATTTTTATTTTAACCAATATTACCAGACTCCTGACCTTTAGACTGCTGAACCAATTTGATGGTGGTGGTTGTTAATGGTGGCTGGGGTGAATTTCTACTCACAGTGACCCCCTCCCCCTTGAAAGCATAGACCTCCTTTGGGTACTTTTGTTTTGTAGCCATGGTGACGTAGCGGTGACGAGTTAGCATGCTAACCTCAAAGTAGGCAGTTTGAAACCACCTCCCTCTCTGTGGGAGAGAGACAAGGTTTTCCACTCCCATACAGCCCACAGTCTCTGAACCCGCCGTAGCAGGGTCCTACCCTGTGCTCTGCGTCCCTGTGAGCTGGAATTGACGGGATGGCAGGGAGCTTGTTTGTGATTCTCACGCGCAGCCAGAAGGCTCCTTAGAAGCCAGGCTGGCAAGACTTCACTCCCCTAACCCTGGAGGATCAGTTCCTGGACAAGGACCTCCCGCTTCGGTAAAGTCACAGGGCCTCGGAAAAGAGGAAGCCTCTGGCTAAGATGGACTGCCATGATGGCTGCAGCAAGGTGCTCCAGTTTAAGGACAGTTGTGAGGGTGTCACAGGGCTGAGTGGAGCCTCCTTCTTCTGTCCATAAAGTCGCCATGAGGTGGAGCCAATACCAGGGCACCTGGCAGCCACAACCGTCTTTATGAGGCCCCCAAAGGTTGATCCAGCCATCAACCCTTTAAATAAAACCCGGGTTCCACGTGTGCGACTCCACCTAGTCTCAGTTTCACCAGTTGGATTCTGTCTTTAATTCAAATGTTAATATTTTGATCTTTATGGAATTTTTTTCACAAATCTTGAAATCTTAGAACATCACATTAGCACGTTACTCACCTTCCTTGCTGAACTTTTGACCTGCCTTAACTTTTGCACCTGAAGTGAGTGTCTTCCTTACCTACCCCAGTCTCCTCTCACCCCCACCCTCTCCCCACCCCCACAGTCTTTTACCCTCGTGCCCCACTTCAGCCGCAGGGATAGAGATTTAAACCCAGGACATACATCATGTTGGAAGAGTGTATATTCAGTGGTTCTCAACCTTCCTAATGCCATGGCTCTTTAATACAGTTCCTTATGTTGTGGTGAACCACCTCCAACATAAAATTATTTTTCCTGCTACTTCACAAGTGTAATTTTGCTACTAGTATGATTCAGACAACTCCTGTGAAAGGGTCATTTGACTCCCAATGGGGTCATGATCCACAGATTGAGAACCATTGATTAGATAGATAGATATCTTTTTTATTGTGATGTGAGCGCAGGTTTACAGAACCAGTGGGGTTTCCCTTCCAGCGTCCAGGTACATGGATTCTCCCCCAACAGCAGCACAGCATTCTTCCCACTTCTCCTTTGAGTTCCCCGCTTCCATCCACCCCTCTTCTCGCTCCCTCGTGGTCTTCTGAGCTGTGTCACTGGTACTACTGGTACTACTGTCTGGGTACTACTGTTTTCTCATAAGTTTGTCGCATATTTGCTAGGTTACATGCTGGAGCATAGAAAACCGGTTTGGACTTTGACAGTCACCTCTCTCGGTGAGCTCCTGCATGAAGAGTGGAACTGGGCTCCACGGGATTGTCCGAGGTTGATTTAGGGGGAGAAAGGAGTTTGCAAGGCTTTCCTTTCTGAGGTGCCTTTGTGTAGAATCCAACCTCCAACCTCTGGGTGAGCAGCTTGATGCATCTCGCCATTTGCACCAACCCAGGACTCCTCCATGTGTCCAGGGGCATCCTCATTCCTCGGAAGAAGAGCTTCACACTCAGATCCCTTGGCCAGAATGACTCTCAGAGTCCCTTCGTGGTGGCTAGAGGACTGCAGGAGATGTGCGATGGGGTGGTGCTCACATGTAGACTAGCTCAGGGGCTTAGAATGAACCTGGGGTCCAGCCTGCTGAGAGAAGATAATGGAGGTATCAGAACTTGCTTTGAAGCTTTAGAAGTAAGCTATTCTCTCCTTCTGATGCAAACACTTTATAAAGGCTCCTCCTGAGACCCCTGCCCCCTCCCATCACTTAGAGAGATCATTCATGAGAGCAGGTGCTCTGCTAGCTCGGGCTTTGATCCTTTTGAGTCTAATTACAGACTAAAAGAGTGTCCATGCTGCTTGTGCTGACTTAATGTCAAAGCAAGCAAGGATTATCTGCTGGACCCATGATGGGACTATGATGCTGGACATCCCCTGGTGTGGAGGAGACAAAGGTGGTAACTGGATGCGCCGGGCTGGCTACCTGGATTCAGAAATCAAGTCCCCCTTTTAAGCCCTATGTGCTCCTCTGGTAAATATCCATGCGCTTTGTCAGAGCTAAAGGCTGAGGAAGAATTGCTATCAGGGAATCATTAATTGAGGTCATTTGCATAACAATATGCAAGAACTCCCTATTCCTTAACCTGTTCATCCAGAATCCCTTATTGTTGTCAGTCACTGTCAAGTTGGCTCCGATGCCTGGTGACCTGATGTGTAACAGAACATAAAGTCGCTCACTGCTCCCTGGTCTTCAGAACCCTGTGGATCTCAGTCCACTGCTGAGACCAGTAGAGCATGTCCTCCAGGCCCACAGTGAACAGTATTCTGCTGTGATCTGTGAGTTTTCCTTGCCTGGTTTTCCAATGCAGAGTGTCAGACCTTTCTTCCTAGTCTGGTTTCACCTGGAAACTTCCCAAGCCTGGTCTCCATAAAGTTGTTCTAACAGAGCAGCTCCCATCATCAGAGGAGGATCCAAGTCAGCTCAGGACAACAAACGGACAGAGGGGTGGTGGGTTGAGGAGGCATGGAGGGTTTACCAGGTGCCAGGCTCTGTGCCTGTCTCTGAGTCTGCAGAGGGGACCAAGACAGCTGCTGGTTTCTATCCTCAGAGAGTTGAAAGCTGCCATGGGATAGGCAGACATTAAACTAATAAAACAACCATGCTGTGATTACCAATCACAGTGGGTACAAAGGAAGAGCAGAGGGCTCTGGGGACCTCCTGAGCGTCTGCAGGCTGCCAAGCCTACATGTCTCTTCCCGTTCTCAGTCCAATGCTATGCTGTGGCTGTCAAGGTCTGTACTTTATGGATGAGAACATGAAGGAGGCTATAAGCACAATAACATGCCCTGGGTCCCCCACAGCTTGGTAGACAGTGATGCCAGGTACATGATAGGACACAGTGACCCTATAGGACAGAGAAGAACTGCCACAGAGGGCTCCCAAGATAGAAGTTGAGGCAGGTTGACCACCTAGTGAACTTATAGGCTTATAGGCTGCTTCTCCAATGACTGGTCGGTTGTCTCCCATTTCTTCTCGCCTTTTGAGATTCTAACCCCAAACCAAATCAGTTCCCATGGAGTTTTTTTTCCTTCCTGATTCTTATTAATTACCCTATACCTGTCAGAATAAAACCTTACTCCATAGTACTTTATTTTCTCTTTTTGTGGAAGTAAATTGCTATGTCTTTCTTCCAAGGTGCCCCTGATGCATTACAACCATCAGTCTAACTCTTGATCACTTGTGCTCCTCTGGGAGACCTTCTGTTTAGCAGTGGAACTAACCCTTAACCATGTGTACCCCCAAGGAGACCTTCTGTGATTCTACCACCACTGGCCTGGAGTCAATTGTGACTTATATGGATCCTAGCTAGGGTTTGCAAGGCTTTGCAAATTCTTAAGAAGCAGATGGCCTCGCCTTTCTCTCACAGAACATGTGGTGGGTTTGAACCTCCAACCATGTGCTTGGTTTGGTTAGCAAGACAGTGCTTATTCCACAGTGCCACCAAGGCTCTTCTGAGATTCTGAGCTTACTCAATAGTATTCCTGCCCCCTTCTTTTTGATTTTGGAGTCGTGATGAGAATAGGAATCTAGCAGGTGGACAGCAGTATATCCCCTTTGAGCAAAGCTGTTTGGAGACCCTGGCTTTGCCTTATGACCGGAATGATTTTGTCCCTCTCTGCTGTGCTCCCCAACATGCCATGTCTCTCTAATGCTAGACCTCAGGTTGACCAACCAGGGGAGGTTGGGCTCTGCAAGGCAGATGGAGGATCTCTGTCCCCTTACAGTGAAGCCCATCCTAAGCCCTTGTCTACATCAGCTCCTCCCTGGTGAGAAACAGAGACCCCTGGTTATCACTGCCAGTCAGGTGACTCGCTACCTCTTTTGCGTGATGTGGCACCAGCAAGAGGCTGGTGCCAGAGGCTGGAGGTCAGAAACAAAGGAACTGGGGAGGAATTTTTCCCAACAGGGACCTGTCTATTCCTTATTTGAGTAAATAAACCCCTGTGCCTTCTAGGCAGCTGTAACTTTTGGAAAACTCTGCAACTTCACAGCAACTTCTGACATCCACATATATTTACTTCTAGAGAGATAAGGCGAGTAATAAATTAAGGGACCAGCATCCATTTAAACAAGCAGGTGATTACCATAGATAATTGTAGTGCAAGTGTGACCCTAATAAATCCACTACTCTTATCTCCAGACCTTGACCCACATTCCATTGCTACAGACAGCTTAATATCGAGATAACAGTGCAGGCACCCAGAGTTGGTAATTGCAATTGTAAGAATGTACCTGGCAACTCAGACCCAGGCAATGCTGGGTTCTGGAAAAATGATTTTTCCTTCGTGCTCAAAGATATAGCTGGGGACACCATTAGTGTGAAGCCAGAACTCCTATTGGTACTCATGAAGGCTGCCCTTCCTGGTGAGCAACTATGGCTCTCAGAGCCTGGGATTGTAGGAGACAAATTCCTAGGTTAAAGGGCCTGGGGGTACAATGGTTGCTAACTGAAACGTCAGGTCAAGCCCATCAGCCACTCAGCTGTAGCAGAAGGTTTCTGCTGAGACGTCAGTCTTGGAGACCCTCTGGGTCAGTTCTACTCCTTTCTCTGGGGTTGCTATGACCTGAAACCCACTCTACAACTATGGATTTTGTTTTGTGTTAACTCTCAGGTGTGATGGGTCCCGCTCAGGTGACTCTACCTTCTTCCCTGGCTCTCATCATGCTTTCAGCAAGCGTTCGCGTATGCCAGATCTGGGCCAAGCAGTGGTGCTGGTTCCTGGGCTGAGTGAGAGGGAAACGACCCATGTCCTGTGATGGGCAGCAAACCCTGTCACGGTGAGGGTGAGGACAGGGTGATGTTCTGTCCTAAGCACGCATTTACAGAAAGCACCCATGAACCTCAATCTGATTTGGATCCTTTAGAATTTTTACTTGTGTAAAAAGCCAACTCATTTCTTTAAAAAAAAATTCACGATAAAAAAAAGACCGTCTGCTTGCACAATCGGTGCATGGTAGTGCTTTTGGGGGTCGGTGGTCTGGAATTGGCTTGCATAAGCCTGAGAGAACTGAGCATTAAATATTCAGGAACTTTGCCAGTGGCTAACTAATGAGTAGTTTGAAATTGGCCAGGGTGGAGATATTTATACCATGGGAATGTGCAAACCAGGGCTTTTTCCTCTCCCTGAGAAGACAGGTTTACTAACCCCTCACCATTCATAGCATCTAGATTTGTTGTGTCTTCTAGTGGATTTCTATAGGGCAGGGAAGAACAGCTACAGGATGCTCCCTGGGCTGTGTTTTATAAAGGAGTCCAGATGGCCCAGCTTGGCACCCTCAAGAAAAATGATCCATTTGAACTTCCGACCTAACGGTGAGCAGCCATTCTGCCACCAACGTGCCTTGCTCAGTGGGTAAGAGATTCAATAAGGCAGCTCACACCACATTTATTCCTTCATTTAATCAAAATTACGTATTTATTTATCTGTTGACGACTAGCATTTTGCTTGCTTAATTTTCTATTGTTTTAATCCAAGCACATTTACGAGGACATAAAAACTCTCTATTTCCACAGGCACCCCCAAAGTCCTTTGTCCCAACCCCTGGCCTGGTTCCCACATCCATCTAAACACCACCACTACCAGCAGGGCAGTTTGGTTGGTCTCAGTGGTGTAGGAAATGGTGTCTCTCTTCTGAAGGTCCATGCTCTCGCTCTTGCCAGTCAGTAGCACCAAGCACTTGGTTACTAATGGAAGGTTGGGGGTTCAACCCCGCTAGCTCCTTGGAGAGAGAAAAGGCCTGCTGATCAGCTCGCATAATGACGACAGCTCAGGAGACCTCAGGGACCATTTCCACCCAATCACGTGGAGTCTCTATGGATTGCACTCAGCAACTCGGCACCTAACAATGACAGTGACGCTGTGGGGTTGGTGCCGATTGCCCATGCTTTGGCAAAAGGGGTCGAAAGCAGAGTCGCTCTTCCTCATAGGACTGAACCATTGAAGTGTGTGCTGTCTTAACTGCATCTCGGTAAAACTTTGTAAGTGCAGCCTTCCTTCCCTCATCTTGTGCTGCCGGAGCAGCTGCAGGCCACAGGTAACCCAGCTGGCTGGCACTGACATCGTTCTGCGCTGTGATTGACTATTATTTGCCATTAATAATGGCTCCATCTTTGAGGGTGAGGGTGGGGAGCCGTGATTTACGAACCTCTCTCTTGCCATCTGTTCCCTTGCTTCTAGGCTCTGCTTTCACAGCCTCCGGACTTGTGGGAAATTCGGCTAAATGATCACCAGGTTTTCTTTCTTTCGTATTTTTAACTTGTATTCTTAATGAAGACAAAAGGAAACCTTTAAAAAGACAACTCTCTCCTCTTCCAAAGGTCAATATGCCATAGACATAGGTGGGAGTGGGGGATCTGGAATGGAAAACCCACAAACTAAAAAGAGAGGGGGCAATATGGGGACCTGGGGGGTTGGTTTTAATTTAGACCTGAATCGCAAATCCCTTCGAATGCAATAGAAAGTGACACTGCCCAGAGCACTACCTTGGTGAATTCAGTAATACCCAGGCTGCCAGCAGGGGAATGAGTACAGGTGGGGGTTATAGTGATCCTTACTTTGTATCTGGTTGACAGCTGAACACCAGCCCAAATTGAGTCTGCCTTCAGGAAAGAAGCAGGTTATCCTTGCTAGTCCCTTCTAGGAGAAAACGTCTCTAAATCTTGCCCTTTGATTCAAAACCCCTTTCATGAAAGCTCCCCTCCCCTCCTGCACCCTGGTGATATTGAGACTGAAGCTATTGGACCCTTCCACCAAAACATGAGCAAGAAACACCATTCTTACTTTATCACCATTGGTCGGTGCCGAGGATCACTTTCAACCCAGAGAGGAGAGCTGCCCCAAAGGATTTCCTAGGTTTTGAAAGCCGGGTGGCAAAAAAAGTAAGCTCCTGGCTTCTATCTGTAAGGCTGGCAGTTCAAAGCCACCACTGACTCGCTGGGAGAAACGACTTGGGAGAAAAGACTCTGCTCCCATAACTGTTATAGCCTAAGGGCACCACCACCCACACCACCAGTACCCCACCCCCCAGGGTCCATGCTACTCTGCCCTATCGGATTAATATGAGGTGGAATCAACTGGAAGCAGATCTCCAAGTCTTTCCTCCCAAAGAACTGCTGGTAGGATTGAATAGACAACCTTCAAGTTGGCAAGTTAGAGTGCTTGAATATTGGGTCCTCGGGGATCCTTCTCAGGCCTAGATATCCAGGTTTCGTTGCTGCTCAGTGCCTGTGAGTCAAGTGCAACTCATGTGTGCAGACTGGAACCACTCCTTAGGGTTTGCAGACTGTGACTTCTTCAGAATTAGACCGTCAGGCCTATCTTCCAAGATAACCTTGGGGATGCCCCTGAACCACCAGTCTTGGAGTCGGTAGACACTGCTTAACCATTCACGACTCCTTATATGGCCGGTCAGCTTTAGACGCAAAGTTAGCCATGACCTTGATGACTCCTTTCACATAAGGATTCTTCCAGGATACTTTTAGATAATAACGGCCATGCAAATTAAAAATGACACCTGCTGCTCAGAACTGAAAGGCACACTCTACTTTCCCACACATGTTTATATCTTAGAGAGCAGGGTGCACTTGGGCGTGCTTGTACTTAACAACCTTTCTTGGGAAGACTTCCTTCTGTGTAAATGTTTCCGCATCGATTTAAAGGCTATTTTGTGGTCTAGTTCCTAAGTAGATATAGAAAATCATTTCTATGTCCACAGCACTTGTATCTTCTTTTCTTTGAACATATCAGCTACACAATGTTTCATTTCTCCTGCAGCCCTGTGGCTGGCTTGATAGCGTTGCTGGCACAAGCAGTGACACTAATATATGTATTCCAATGCCCTTCACCTGCTACCTTCTCCAACCTTACCAGGAAAAGAGAGCCAGGAGTCAGAGGGACACAAGGGGAGTTTGCCATGGTTGAAGGAAATGCAATGGTGATAATGATAATGATATTGACTACAGGAAATGTTGATAATCAAAAGAGGTAGATTTTTTATATAGAATAAATGCAACAGAAATCAATAATCACAAAATTTTAAGGTTAGAGCAAGATAAATCAACTGCTAAACATAATTAACATCTTATATAGGATTAATATGATTACTAGCTTTTGGTTTTGCAAATTGGCACATATTCATAATAATGGAATTAAGAACAATAATATCCACAGTATTGATGACACACTTCCACAAGATGAACCATGCAGAAGGTTAGCTCAAGTAGTGTGGTGGTCATGTACTTTGGTGTCAATTTCATGATTGGGAGTATAGGGCTGGAATCTAATCTGTCAATCCAGAGATAGCCAATGAGACCTCTGTGTGGGCATGGCTTTCTCTGAGAATTCTTGGAAATCTCATAGTATTTCCCCTGTGGAGGTGAGAGACTATAGATTCAGTTCCTTCTACTGACAAGACAAGATGTCAGCATAGACCCTGAGTTCTGGAGGAGCTAGGGAGGAGTCATATGGGCATACCCTGATGGAACTAGACCTCTGGGACTGGAGAAGCCCCATGAGACTCCTGCCAGTGCTGAGATGCTTGGGAGGCCACTAGGAGAACCTGGCCAGAGTTGGGATGCTTCTACCACCACTGGATACACAAGTCTTTGCACCCACTGGCCTGTGATTGTCTTGGCATCATTGCACATGCTTTGTGAGTCTGAAGAGAACTAATAGACTATTATCAGATGTATGGGCTAATATTGGACTTATGGACTTGGACTGGACTGGGTTGGGATGCTTTCTCAATGTTCCATTCTTCTTGTATATAAACCTCTTCCTTATATACATATGCACCTTAATAGATTTGTTTCTCTAGTTTACCCAGACTAACACAAGTAGTAATACAAATGGCCCACATGTGATTTCAAAACCCCATCGTTCATTGATCATGGAGACATAATATGAGTTTTAAAAAATGTTTCAGAACACATTGCACTCATTTTGGAAGATATAAATGCAATTTTATTTTAGATGATCAGGGAGGATTCTTTTAAATATAAGAGTGTAGACTCTTTATGTCATGTGCTTTTGAGTCACTTCCAGTTCAGTGACAATGCACATTAGAAGGAAACAATACCCAGTACTCCATTTTCCTTACATCGTTGCCATGTTTGAGCCCATTGTTATAGGTGCTAGGTCAATGTAGCTCCTTGATGAACTTCCTTTTGTTTCTGCTGACCCTCTTTTACCAGCAAAAAGTATATATCATTTTCCAAGGACCAGTATCTCCTGATAACATGTCTAAAGTACATGAGATAAAGTCTTGCCACCCTTGTTCCCAATGAGCATTTTGGCTATACTCAACCAAAATAGATCTGTTTGATCTTTTGCCAGTCTGTGGTGCTTTCAAGATTCTTCACCAGCACCATCAGGTCTTCTGTCCCACTTTCAATGCATATGAGGTGATTGAAGACACTCTAGCCTGAATCAGATGCACTTTAGTCCTGCATGTATGTATGAGAACACTAGTAGCAGTGCTGCTTGACTGGACCTTGGCGGGTAGAAGAAGGTGGAGAGAGAACACAGAGCAAATGAAAAGGTGAAGATGGTAATTTACTCAAAGAGTGAAGATTGTAGCATGAGCAGATTGAGCATGAAAAATCAGGAATTTGGAAGATGTGCTAATTTCAAGTACCTGTTAGACACCAAAGAAATGTGAGTTTGAATTCCATTTGTAGAATCAGCCTAAATTGGTGCTAAACCTCATGAGACTGAAGGAGCTCATCAGAGCTGTAAATGCGGGTAAGGAAAGAATGGTCTAAGGACCTTCCTCCAGGCTGCTTCCCTCACAGGACCTTCCCACTTTTTGCACATTTGCTTGCAACATTATGTTTTCAAATAATTGCATGCTTTACTCTCTCACTTATTTCATTAAAAAACTATTAATTGGGAGTCCATACATATATTATTTGATGGTTCAGGCCAAACAGAATTGTACAATTGCTACCACAATCAATGTGCTGGGCCAGGTTGACTAGATAAACAAATCCAGTGGTACTCCATATATGTGAAAGAGAGATCACTTTATATCATAGAGCAATTGTATATTGAGAAAATATCCCAGTACAGTCTGGATCAAGTCCATAATTCTGATATCAGCCTATATGCCCAGTACTAGTCATTACATTTCTTTTTAGACTGACACAACACATGCAATGATGTGGAATGTAGAAACATCACAGTCCAGTGGGTAAAAAGTCTTGTGAACCCAGTGGCAGTGGAAGCATATCAAGCTGGCAGAAGACTATGTAACTATCACAAATCACCCCTTGTCAAGTTGACACTTTTATACAACTTTTTAGTCATACATAATTTTTAAACAAAGAATAAAATTATATTTGTGTCTAAAAGGATAAAACTAAAATACATGTGGTTCAAAATGTGTCAGCCTCATTTAAACATAATTTTCTACAAGTGAACAAAACAGCAATATTCTATGCTTAATAATTGCAGTTATGTGAACACCCTACAACTCTATCAATATGTTCCCTGTCTATTAATGTTTATATGTAAGTAAATTCATGTCTGTATCCACCCAATTTGGGGCATCCAATTTCTAAACCGCCCACTTACAATAACCCAGTGCTCTGAGGACACAATCTTTGTCCTCATATTCTTTGATGTGAAGAATCTTCATTCCAATTGGAAGCTAGTGAGTCCACATCAATAAGGAATGTCAAATTAGGACAGGTCGTTGAAAAACTCAGCAGCAATGTGCACCAGTTCACAGGCTCAAAAATCTTATCTAGATCTGGTATGGTTCTTGTCAACTCAATGTGAGCCACTCACTTGACCTCACCAGGTTGCCCATTGGTCACCTTAACTTTTGACCATGAGCTCTTTCACAAATTCTCAACAACCCTACTACCCTTATGCTAGGTCATGGACTTCAGACTAGTCAACCCACTCTCATCTTTTTCTCTAGTCCCTGTGAACAAGGTCCACAGGTGTCAGTGGCCAGACTCAATCCTTATCTTTTTTTTGCCATCACTGCCCTCTGGTGGTCGTGGTGGTCTGGTGGTCTTTCTCCCAGAGAGCTGCTGCTGGATTTGAACCGCCAAGCCAATGGGCCACAGTCCTGCACTCAACCTCTATGTCACTGGGGCTCAGCCCTCAATCCTTATCTTTAGTGCTGCACTTTCTCCCACTTCCAATCAACAAATGGATCCAGGTGGTCACCTACCAAGCATGTCAGGCTGCTTGTAGGCTCCCTTTAATGTTCAGTTCTAGAGAGGAGAGTTCCTTCTTGGTTCCAATTTTTTCAGCTTCATGCACAAACAGCTAATTCAAAATTCAAACAATCAAAGGGTTTTTTTTTCTTCTTCAGTCTGTCAACTACGCAGGTTTCTTCGAATATAAATATCCTGAGTATTCCACAGCACTGAGTATTCATAGCCTTCTTTGCAGGAGTGTCTTGCATTTAAAGATTCAAATTGATGGCAGAAAGAGTGAGCTTACAAACTACTTATACTTCACAACAGTCATTTCTATCCATAATCATCTCAATAACAATAGGCAGAAGAAAGCAGTATAAACCTAGTAGAGCCAGAGTCTAAACTCAACCTTAAAAGAGTCAAGTTCTCTTAACTCTCTTATCTTAATCCTTGTCTAAACTATTCCACTGATACAAAATGGAGCTTTAAACTCTCACTGCATCAAACCAGGACCTTCTGTCAGCCATTTTGATCATCTGTCAGTCATTTTGACTCAACAGCATGGTCTCAGAAAAGTTCAGGGGGGTGATTTCACCCCCTTACCTCAATATACATTTATCACATTCACTATTGCCATTTAAAAGAGGATTAATCAAAGCCAGCTTCTAAGAATCAAAACCTTCACTTCCCAGGTCATTTCCAGTAAATAATAAAATAAACAGTGTGGCTTTATCTGACCTCTAGCTATTCAAAAAAACACCACCAAAAGGCAGAGGTCAAGTAAGCATTTCTTCTCCATCTTCATGATCTGTTTCTCTAGTATCCCATTCCTGAGATTCCATAATGTGTTAGGCCAGTTTACTAGAGAGAAAAATCCAGATACTCGTATGTGTGTAATACAGAGCTTTATATCACAGAGCAATTTTATATAGAGAAAATATTCCAGACCAGACCAGGTCAAGTCCATAATTTTGATATTAGCCCATAAGTCCAATATAAGTCCATAGATTCCTCTTTGAACTTCTCAGACAGCACATGCAAAGATGCAGAATGCAGGAATCTCACACAGTTTTGTGGCCAGAAATCCTTGTGGATGCAGCAGCAGTGGAAGCATCTCAAAGCTGGCACATGTCTTCAAGTGGCTCCTCTAGCTCTCTGAGTGTCTCAACATCTATTAATCTCCATTGCATCCCCAAATGAGGTCACCAAGCTGTGACCTGATTGACAGGACAAACTCCACCCCTTCACTCTTATACCCTCAGGTTGTCGGGACAGCATGTAGCTACCACAATCAGTTTCCAAACAGGCTTTTTCTTCCTAGATTCCTTGACATCATCTCCCTTTTATATGCACCCCCACAAACACACAACACACACACACACACACACTGCACTGTCCTACTCACAAACCCTTATTCTACCTCATGTTCCCATAGGTTCATCAATCCTGGGTTTCATATACTGAAAAACAGCAAACCATGTAACACATCATCCTGAGGGGGACCTCCAAGGACATAACAACTCTGAGATACACCCTAATGTAAACAAATAAAAACAAGCAAAAATACAGAAAATGTCAAAAGCCAGATCAAGTTCAGCATGCATCAGAGGTTCACCCCTTCACCAAATCCTTCTCAGAACCCTAGAAAGAATTTTCCTTCTATCTCACTGCACCTCATTATGCCTTTCTTCCACAGAAGATGATATACTATGACCCAATATTATCACATAGTCATGATGTTCTTACTTGTGTATTGTCTGTCTACCTCATTTCAAGGTAAACTCGCATAATGGGAGCTTTGCTGTCCATATGCACTGTCCTAGACTAGTATATAAAAGTCTCTCAAAGAGTATAGTCAGTATTTATCAAATTAATGAATAAATAAATCTTCAGGTAATCCTCAAGTACAGCCCAATCATCAAATTCAACCCTCTTAGTCTACTCCTTCCAAAAAATATGTATTGTTGTTATTGCTTTATCTGCTGTTGGATTGACCTCAAATTCACAGCAATCCATGCAATTCAGGATAAAATACTACCTGGTCCTACATCATCCCCATGAACAAAATGATAAAAGTGATATAATAATCCAATGAGTGAAGTCTGCAAGACCTGAATATATGGATAGGTCCCAAGATTGGATTATGTAGGGTGGAGGAAACTTCTGTTCTAAGTGGAAGGGAATACACACAACCTGAAAATTCAGTGGTTCTCCAATGGACCCATTTTTAATCCATAGGGTTTTCATTACCTGGCTATCAAGACTAGAGCACTATGTCTTTCCTCTCAATCTGTCTTCGTCCGGAAGCACCACTAAATCTGTTCAGCATCATGCCTCTAATGACAAGTGGGTGCTAACTGCATTGGTCAAGAACCTAACCCAGGTTACACTTAGGGAGAATAATCCTTTCACCACTGAACCACCTCTTCCCCCTCAATGTCCACTCACCGAAAAGCAAACCAACCACACCACACTCATTGCTATTGAGTTAATTCCATCTCACCATGACCCGATAGTACAGAAGAGGATGGCCCTGTTCAGCTTTCTGGCTGCAAATCTCTACTGGAGCAGAAACCCTCATCTTTGTACTGCTGGCAGAGTGCTGGTGGCTTCAAACTAGTCATCTTGCCAGGAGTCGTATGAGGAGTCACCCACTATGTCCACCATGGCTCCTTCCATCCTTGCTAGACCCGAATGAAAGTATCAAAAGGTGTACTCTTTGCTTCTTCCTTCTTTTTTACTTACCTTCACACATGATATTTGTAGAACTGTCCACAGTCACTAAAGAGGAAGAGGGAGAGAACATGGTTCCAAAGTCCGGACAGTGCATTGTAACAACGAGTTCATGATAGTAATGTGCAATGATGCTTCTAAAGAGCCTTGCTGGTGTAGGGTTTATGCTTTGGGCTCGAAGCGCCTGATCCACAGCTAGAAAGCACCAGCTGCTCCTCGGGAGAAAGGTGGGACTTTCTAAGTCCGTGAAGAATCACAGTCAGAAACGCACAGTAGGGAAAACTATGAGTCGCCATCGATTTAATGGAAGTGAGAATAATGCATATACTACTGACAAGGAGTTATGCATTTACTCCTTGGGTACTGACTCTAAGCACATATGTAGATCATGTACTAGGACTTATGCTAAACACTAGTAAAACTGGTTGAATCAGATACAGCCCCTACTGTCAGAATTTAGGCATGAGAATGAGTAATAAACAACACAGGTGATATAATAGGTTGTGAGGAAATTGGAAAAGCTCAGTAAATCCAAAGGAAAAACAAGCTGTCATGAGGTTAAGGGACAGTCGAGCTATCGAAAGAGATGTGTCTGGGTTTCTATTATAAGTCTTTCAGCAATCTCAGGTTGCTATTTTAAACATTCTTGGACTATTGCACATTAAGTACTCATCAGTAACATCATCTCCTGGCTTGAAAGCCTTGAAATAGACAAAGGTTGGATTTGGAGTGACAACACCCTTCAGAACATTATTATGCTAATTTACTCTCTGGCATCAATTCATGAGGTCAGGCTAAGGTGGAAAGAATTAGAGCTGTACATTTCTTGCTTCCTTTTACGTTTTCACCCTGGTCAGCAGATTCCTCTGAGTATGAGAAGATTCATTTTGTCAAAATGATTACATCATTGATCATTGGATTCTTCCCTGATGAAGAATTTAGAAAGGATGTGGGATGGACCGAATCTTCTATGTCTGAGTTTGACATTCCCTAAATGCCCCATTTATCCTCACAATCGAGTCTTCTAATTTCTACTGTGATTCTGAAGCCATAGCTTCAGTGGTTTTCACATCAGAGGGAATTTGAATACTTTAAGCTCCATTTGTGTGATATTAAGTACTTGCACAAAGATTGGGTCTTTTTGGTCACCATTTCTCTCATAAAGTGAAGAAACCAACGGCAAGTATGGGGCTTTGACTTTGTAAAGGTGTTATTATCTTTACATTTCAGGCAAAGTGAGGAATCTAAACTTTGGAGGAAATTGAAGCTCATTGAGAAATATTCAAAGTCATCGAATGGATAATTGGCAAGGTTCTATTTGAACCAAAGCCAAAAAGGAGCCCTGTTGGTGTGATGGGTTACATGTTGTGCTGCTAACCCCAATAGAGTCAGTTCAAATGCACCAGCTATTCATTGGGAGAAAAATGAGGTTGTCTGCTTTTGTAAAGATTTACAGTCTTGGGTGCTGTGTTAGTTCGGGTAAACTAGAGGAGCAAATTTCATAGGCACGCATATAGATGTAAGGGAATGGTTTATATATAAAAGGAATGGAACACTGAGAAAGCATCCCAACCCAGTCTGGTTCAAAGTCATAAGTCCGATATTAGCCCATATGTCCCCTACCAGTCTATAATGTCTCCTTTCAACTCACGAAGTCACAGGCCAGTGGATGTAGAATCCCGGCACTGGCAGGGGTCCCCACATGGCCTCTCCAGCTTCAAAGGTCTGGCTCCATCAGGACAAAGCCTTGTGGGTTCTCTGGCTTCTCAGAGGCTGCCATCTTGTCTTGTCTGTGATTGTCTCTGAGACTAACTCCCAACAATTGGGGAGATAGCTTCTCGTCTTCACGAGGGAAATATTGCGAGATTTCCCAGAAGTCTCAGGAGAAAGCCATGCCCACACAGAGGCCTCATTGGCTACTCAATAGCTATCTCCAGATTAACAGGCTAGACTCCACCCCTACATATTAATCATAAAATTAACATAAGCATATGACCACCACAGATACCTCTGGCCTCAATTTGACTCTGTCATCAAAAAAGGATGAATTGAAGTTGATTCCATGCCATTGGGGTTTGCTTTGTGTTCTTTCTAATAGACTCCATCTCATTGGGATTTGCTTTGTTTTCATTCTAATAGACTCCATCTCATCCTCAGCACCATCCTGACTCCTTGAAGACATATAATAAAAGCCCACACTCAAGATGAAGTCAGAAGTCAGTCAGTGAAAACTTCCTCCTTTTAGAGAAATGATTGTGTAGCTCCTGCATGGACAATGTCTATCATGATATTTCATTATATCCAACTAGACTATAAAAAGAATTTATGTCACTTTTTACCTTATTGCACCAGCAATATACAAATATATAAAAATCCTGGTAGACTGTGACAGGGGAAGCAGAATTTTTAACTCTCTCCAATTCCCCCCAAAACTTACACAGGAAAAAGAGAAGAAAATGAAAAACAAAATATGATCAGCAAATAATATATCATCATCCCAAAGCTCTAAAATGTGGATTCAGGAGGACAATAATTCATAACAGCAAAGACATGTGTGATACTGGAAGCAATGTAGGAAACTGAAGTAAGAAACAAGACAACTGACATACCAAAGAAATCCAAAATTTCTAGTAAGGTGTTATTGTCACTGAGTCAGTGCTTATTCATAGTAATCCTGCGTACACTAGAGTAAAAGCCTTGACTCATCTTGTGCCGTCCACTTACCCATTACTGCATGTGGATGCTGTGTGGCAGCCATGGTGTCTAGCCATCTCCTTGGTGCCTAGCCATGTCCTTGGTGCCTAGCCATCTCCTTGATCACCACTGGCGCTGAGTCACTTCTTATTCATAGTGGCCACATAGAAGTGCTTCCATGGGTTTCCAAGCGTGTAACTCTCAGAATAGAAAGAAGAGGACGCCACATCTTTCTCCCAATCTCTTTGATCCTATTTCTCTTCCTCAGCCGATTCCTTTACAAGTGTCATGTTCTTCTCCAGGGATTGGTCTCTGCTGATAGCAAGTCCAAAATGATGACAAGAGATGAAGCCTTGTCATCCCTGCTTCTAAGGGATGACATTGTACATTCTTCTGGGACTGCATGGAACAGTATTCCCCAACATCATAAGCCAAAATGGGTCCCTTTTTCCTCTGGTCCTCCTTATTGATCATTCAACTGTCACATTCCTATGAAATGATTGGAAACACCATAGTTTGGGTCAAGTGTACCTCCCCCACCAAACAACTATCTTTACTTCTTATATCTTTAAAGAGGTATTTCCACAACATGTCACTTAATTTATTGAGTCTTACTTCCATGGACATTGATTGTGGATCAAAGTAAAATGAAATCCTGAACAGTTGTTACTCACTGGAAAATAGTTCATAGTGGGAAAACTACAGGAATCCACTGGCTGGTCTATAGAAACAATCCAAATGAAGGTGTAAAGGCACTGGAGTAGTCTGGCTTCATAACTTATTAAACTTCCCTTCAGAGATACAATCACTCCCTAGAAGAAATTGCTGAAATCAGACCCATACCCAACACTCTAGAGGCAATAATGCAACTACGGGTAAAAGTAGAAAAAGACCATAGAGGGAGTTACTCCCAGAGCCTGAGCTACAATATATTTTGAAAGCCATATGAAAACAAAATAAAGGGGTATTTGGAAACCTGAAATTAGAAAACCTAATATAACTATTTTGAACTGTACTCAAACTCCAAACTTACTGCCATTGATTTGATTCTGACTCTATTAGATTCATAGAAAGGAATTTTACATAAAAGGAAGTGACAGGAAAGATTCATTGTATAAATCCATATAAAGTTATTATAAAAAAATAGAACAGGAAGGAACATGGTATACTCACAAACAATGCAAGAATGCCAGACAGACAGGCCCACGGCACCCCCAATATAAACAATCAACTACTCTTTAAAATAAGCTAAATATATTAAAAATGATTCAAGTTATGGAACAGAAACATTAAGACTCCAATGATGTGATATTACTTTAGAAAGGATTCTCAACGAAAGGGGTGGGGCAGGAAGAGACTGAAATAAAGTGATATGAAAGAAGTTGACAGATTTAGATGACAAGCAAAAATGAAGCAGCAACCATATAAAAAGATATTCCTGAGAATGACGAGGGCAGCAAATGTACAAATGTGTTTGATACAATGGATGGAAGTGTGGATTGTGATGAGAGTTGGATGAGCCCCCAATAAAGTGATTTTTTAAAAAACCCTCAGAAACAGTAGTGGGAGTAGAGATATCAGGGTTGCGATAAGGGTAGGAGGAGAAAGAGGGAAAGCATCAGAGGTTGGGTATATAACCCACCTCTCAGGGGGATGAATAACAGAAATGTGGGTGAAGAGAGACAACAGTGTAAGGCATGAAATAATAACAATAATATATCATTGATCAAGGATTCATGTGGTGAGAAGATGGTGGAGGGAGGCGGGGGAAGAGAAGCTCGAGCAGAAAAAAAATGTTCTGGAAATGTTGATGTACAAGTGTGCTTATTGCAATTGAATGATGAATTTTCATAAGATTTATAAGAACCCCCAATAAAATTATTAATAAAATAAAATAAGATATACTTAAGGCTTTTAGCAAGGGGACAGAGCAATTACTAAATAAACTATAATTTAGAAGAATTTTCTTTGGAGACTCACAGGGATAGTTCTACTCTGCCCTATAGCGTTTCAGTGACTCGGCAAAGGCACATGGCAGTCCAGGGGGATGACTGACAATGCTCTAAAACATAACATGGCGATGAGGTATCTAAGGTGAACCCGAGACATATATAAACCTTAGATGCATGGATGGATTTGGGGCTTACACTTAATTCTACTCTCAAACTAAGAACAGTTAGCTTTTATGGCATGTCTTTGCTTGATGCTCACTTCATGAAGAGATCACTGAAGATATCAGTGTGGTGAAGAAAATAGATGGTGCCTGGTTCTCAGAAGGAATAGCATCTAGGGTCTTAAAATCAAACAAACATCCATATAAGTGAGATGTCATCTAAGTCTATAGGGAAGAAGTACACCAGCTTCTGTGATCTAAGGATTGTAAATAATATAATCCAAATCTAAAGGAGGGAATGATATCAGAGCTTAAATTGTGAACACATGACTTGCAGAAAGCTATGGGTGATAGTGGAAGCTGAAAATCTATTTTCAGGGTGCACAAATGGATAAAGACTCTCATGAAGACTGATAGAGACTCTATGAACAATGGAATGAAACACAGTCCAGTCCTGCACCATTGTTATTATTATATTTGAGCTCATTATTATATTTGGGCAGGGGTCCTCAAACTTTTTAAACAGTGGGACAGTTCACTGTCCTGTTGGAAGGCTGGACTATAGTTTTTTTAAAAAAAAACTATGAACAAATTCACTGAGGACCTGGGATAAGTTGGCTGCTAAGCAGGACATCAGCAGTGACAAAAACACCCAGCGGATCGGACAAATGTCCTTGGCAGGTTGCATGTGTCCCATGGACCATAGTTTGAGGACTCCTGCAATAGGGCATGATAGAATCTCCCTGTACAATTCTGGGACTGTAACTCTCCTGGAGTGGAAAGCCACATCTTTCTCTGGAGGAGCAGCTGGTCGTTTCAAACTGCTGCCCTTTTGGATCACAGGTGAAGGCAGTGGATCTTCGCCTTCTTCATGCCGTGACCCTTTAAAACATTCCTTCAGGTTATGTGACCCCGCCAACCATAAAATTATTTTTTGTTGCTACTTCATAACTGTAATTTTGCTACTGTTAGGAATAGGACAAATCCTCTGAAAGGGCCATTCAACCCCCAAAAGAGTTGTGACACACAGGTTGAGAACCACCGGTCTAGGTCTAATGAGTAAACACTGTGCCACTAGGATTCCTGTATGATCTGATAGCAAAAAGTAAATATATATCTAGGAGTAGAACCTAAATTAAATGAGAGCTCTAAGAGAAAATGTACTGTAGTTTATGGGAGTAAATAAAAATGTGTTGGATTATTTAGCAAAAATATTACAATGGGAAATATTGTTTCAGCATATTCTCTATGTTTATATACTTCCAACAGAAGTGTTTCTAGATCACTAACCATTCCCCAAGAATGTTTTGCCTTTCTTGTACACCACATCAAAATGTCAGTTTTGTCATCTTTGAGAGACTTAAATAAGGTTCTTTTAAAGGGTTCTTGAGTTTGGGGAACAAAATGAAGTATGAAGGGGTAAGATTGGGGCAATAGGGTGAACGGGGTAGAATTGCTAAATAAATTCATGTAGATCAGCCCTGGCTATCCTTAAAGAATAAGCCGGTACATTGTCTGATGGGGGAAAAAAATCTTGTGAAAAGTTCTGTGCTTTTTCTCACCAATGTAGTTTTCCGTTTTTCTTAAAACTTATTCACCACAATCACCTTTGTATCTCAAGCAATTTGATACAGATTGCTCCTTCAAAGTTCCCCAAATTCAGCTTTAACTTTCTGAGACGACCTGTCTTGAATTTCCCTGGTCCAGAAAATTCCCTTGGAAGCGGCTTTTTTAACAAGGTTATGAAAAATATATTTCTGTGGAAACATCGGCCCTTCACTGATGGTGTAAACATTGTTAAGCACACTTTGCTAATAACAAACACATTCTTACATATGAGAGGTTTCCAAAATTTAATGGAAAAATTCCATTTTTTAAAATTCTCATTTTTTATGAAAATATTTAAGTCTCATCATATGATCTGGAATCTTAGTAATGATACTTTCTGGCATGACTTCATAAGAGTGTCAGTGTGCTCTCAAAATGGGAATCTAGAACAGCTGTAATAGAACACAATTTTAAACACAATACATGCCTCATAAAGATGATATCTTTAATATGAGGATTTTTTTTTCGTGTGAGATAAAATGCATGAGCGATGATGTGATAATCTACCTCTGTCATCCCTTGTGTTCCCAAGAGTCAGGATTTGGGGTGTGGAAGAAAGGAGATATACACATTAGGTAAAATAGGTCAAGTAAAAACCCTGTGGTATCAAGTTGAAATTAGAATCTTCACACTTATAGTCACTAAAAAGAATTAGCAATAATAAGTAACAGAAGTAGTTATGAACGTTCCCTGCACACAGACTGTAATGTTGAAATGCTATTGCACACTCAAAGAAACCAAAGATTCTTGGAAAGGTAGATGACTATAGATTCAGACAGAATACTTTATCATTTTAGTTAGCAAGAAAAGAAAACTCTTGGATTCATGCCAAAAGGATATAGGAGTTAACTTGAAGAAGGTTAACCACTAGTTAACCACTAGTGCAACATCAAGCAATATGTGATCAATGAAGATAATAATTGCAACAAATTGAGAATCAATAAGTTTGTTCACAATCACGAGTTGCAGGATTTAAAAAAATGTTATGCTTAGACATGAAAAAAACATTTCTAAATTATCAAGGGCTCATTGGGGATGGAGGGTGGAGGAGGGAGAGGAAAAAGATGAGAAGCTGATACCAAGGGCTCACCTTAAAAAAGAAGTTTTGAAAATGATGATGACAACAACTGTACAAATGAGCTTGACACCGTGGATGGATGTAGGGATTGTGATAAGAGTTGTATGAGCCTCCAACAAAATGATTTTTTTAATATTATGCTTGGAGGATTCTATCCATTAGTCTAAAAACAGTAAATAATGGGAAAGGAATTAATTTACCAAATATCTGATAAGTGGTAATGCCTTGCTGAGAAATATCCCAACTAATATTTGAAGGTGTAGCAATGAATGAGAGCATTACTATTTGTAACTCTAATTCATTAATTAATACATCTAAATATCACATATCACTAGCTATTAACATCACAAAAATAGAAAATCATATCATATATCATATGTCATATATATCATATATCAGAAAACTCTGGCAGAAGAACACAGTACCATAATAGTCTCACCCAAAATTAAAACAGAAGCTCAAGCTCATAGATCCATAGTGATATATGCAGTCATCAAAATCCAGATAATTGGAAAATTGACAAGGAAAATAGCTTGGTTTCTTCATCAAATAAATTGCACAGGGAAAAAATGTGAAGAGACACCAGAGAACTTCTTTATTAAAAGAGGCTTCAAAGACATTGAAAACTATAGGTCCCATGAACATGTTTATGGATATATACAATAAGCCCTGCAAAATGCTGGAACTTGCATAAGGCAGCAACTTGTCATTGAAGAGAATCACCAGCATTTTCTACTAAAATGAGTGATAGAAAAGTCAAAGATGGAAACCCTGTCAAAGATGGAAAACTTAAAAAAAAAAGATGGAAAACTTGTGAGAACCAAGAATACAGGGTAGTCCAAGATCCAACTCCCATTGGTTTCACTGTAGTTGGGCGATAAGGCTTTATTATAAAGAATGACTCAGGAGTGAATTCTATGAACGTGAGGATAGGGGATATTCTTGAGAGGGTGGGGGTGCTGCAACTGGGATTCGGATGGTCGTCCAGAGGGCTCCTGGAATGTCTGGAAATTTCTATTGACCAGCTTCATGCTCTCAAAGTAAGGGTCATATGATAATTCACTAATATTCCTCTTCAGTTTTTCTGTATTGGAATTCTATCTCATAATTAACATATTTTTAAAAAATCAATAACCTTGACCTTCTATTAATCTCTCCAGTGGTTTTTGTGTAATCTTAGAGAGAGTCACACACACCCAGGAGATAGACCCATAAACAAATAGGTCTTTTTAGTTTATTCACAAGTATTTCTTGAACAACTGATTCTTGTGGCATTGAAAAAGCAGGGGACCCCAAGTGAGGCAATTAAAGTACAAAAGGAAAGCTTATAGGTGCTCTGCAAAGTATTAGGAGAGTGCAGAGGAGTGGAAATTGCTTTCTCCTTGGGAGATTAGTGAAGGGTTGGAATTTGTTTCTGGTTGGGAGATTAGCAAGAACTTAACAGAGCAATAGCGTTTCAACTGAATCTCATAAGATAGATAATAACATGCTATTAAAATTATATATTAATATTTAAAGGAGATTTAGAACCTTCTGCCTCAATAACCGCTTACCCTTAACCCTTGTATTTTGGTATCTCCCCCTCAGCTTCACTGACACTCAATTGCTTAAAGGTTACCTGTTATCTCCTAATTAGTTTTCCTTAGTCCTTGCCCTTATAAGCTCTGCCAAATCCACTGTTGTTGATTCATGCCTTCTCCTCACAGGCCTTTTCCTTCAAGGCTTTTGAGCATTATGTACCCCTCCTTCCCTCCTTCATCTTTAGCTCTCCTGTTGCTCCTTAGCTACTCTACCATCTCTCAGGTATGCATTCTTTCTCTTCTCTCCACTCTCTTGCCTTAGCATCATTTGATAACCTGTCATCTGTTACCATCAAAATAGCTCAGACTCTCACCCCGTGGTGGTCTCAGAGTTGTTCTTCTGTCCCATAGCTTATCAACTCTTTCTGAATATCCATCTGGCACCTCAAAACTGAAATGCTCACGGCTTCATGTCTCTTTATAGCAGAGTAAGATTCAACGGTGTCTGTGTACCATGTTCTGTTTACCTATTCATCTATTAATGAACATTTGGAATGTTTCCACCTTTTGAGTATTGTGAATAATGTTGCAATAAACATGGTGTAGATGTGATGGTTTGTGTTGCTTCTCTCTGGTCTCTTGGGTCCATACTTAAGAGTGGACTTGCTGGGTCATGATTAATGCAATTGGTTTTACTGAATTGCAAACACGAGCAAAGACAAACTGGCAAATAGTGCATATTCTGTTTTTACAACAACAGAAATTTTTTTTTAAGTCTTAAAAATTGACATCCAAAAAATAGCTGAAGCTTAAAAAATAAAATAAAAATAGCTGAAGCTGAATCCTGGCTTTACCAATTTGATGCCCGACTTCTTCGTCTTCCTGATTTTGACTAATAATTTTTGACTTAGATACACCATGGAACTCTTTGATATCTTATATATGGACCCATTTTGTTTCTCCTAGTAAAAACTTATGCATTCTTTGGACTGTTGCCATAGTTTCTTCCTATCTTTGAGGATAAATATCTGCATACTTATTTATATATGACCTTGTGGTGATATAATTAATATATCCTATAATTTAGTAATTCGATCCTATTAAGAGGAATTGTGTTATTTCTGGAAAGATGGGGGACTGAGTTGGGAACTCTGTAGTGATTGCTGGTTTGCAGACTGGGAGGCCAGGTTGGGCTCTGGGCCATGCAATTGGGTTTCACAGCATCCTTGGGATTGTCACTGGCCTCCCATGCAGTGTTGATCCTCCCTAACTCCCCGTATGCACCCTGTGATATCTTCCAGGGTTTGTCCACTGGCACCTCAGCCACCCCAACCTACACTACGCATGCCTCATGAGCTCCAGGCATCATAATACTCCTCAGACTCCAGGCATTACAGGACATGAGTGCCTTGCCCACACAGCATGAGAAGGCCACCCAAGAGGCCCTCCAAACCCATCATTCTAGCTGTCCAAGGAGCGAGTAAACCCCAGTGAAATGGAGACTCAGTTATAGTCCACAGTGATATAGGCTTCAGACAGTCCCTAGAATCATTCTTATTACCCCCCAGGAGAGAAAACACAGGGCTCCTGGACTCCAGGGAGAATGGCATCAAGCACCACCAAAATGACACCCAGACAAGAACCCACATCAACAACTATGACAAGGAAGCAAGAGAAGTAAAACACAAAATCTGAGGAGGACCCAAACCCAACCTAGTGACATACATAGGAGGAGGAGACTATGAACCTCCACAAAAAGAAATCTTCAAAATTCTGCTTAGTGTGATACATGATATGTGGGAATCAATATAGGAAAAGGATGAATAATAGAGAAGGTGGAGTCCACACATCAAAGGAAAATACAAGAGTTAAGTTGCAAGAGGATCAGCGAATATGGTAAAAGGCATCACCAGCAGGATGGAAGAACTGGAGAACCGTATCAGCAACCTCAGAGATGGCCTGTCAGAATTCAGTAATTGTGAAATGCAGTCAAACAAGGTAATCACAGAAGATGAAGAAAACCTGAGAATAATGAGGGATGCAGAACAACATTCAAATAATTGGTATACTAGAACAAAACATAGCAAAAGCATCACCAGCCCAAATAGGAAGAGAATTCCTGGAAGAAAACATGTCCAAATTAATGAAGGTGAATCACAAAATCACCCAGCAAGCAGAGAGGGCAACAATGAGACAGAACCCTAAGAAGGACACACTAAAGCATATGGTAGTCAAATAATCCAACTTTGAGGAAAAGGAAAAAACTCATAAGAGCAGCTAGAGAAAAAAATGCAGTCACCTATAATAGTAATCAGATAAGAATAGGCTAATACTTATAAGGAGAAACCATGAAGAAGAAGAAAGAGTGGAGTAGCATCTTTCAAAAGCTGAAGGAGTTAACAGTCACCCCCAAATCCTCATCCTGCCAAACTATCTATCAAAGTAAATGGAGACATAAAAGTTTATGCAGACAAGGAAAAATTTAGAGAAGTCGTCAAGACAAACAAACAAACAAAGGCCATCAGCACTACAAAAAAAAATCCTTTCCAAATCACTTTGGACAGAAGACCAACACCCACCGAGCAGCCATGAGACCACCATATGGTATAATTATCCAGAAGACAATGCACTGAAAGCAATCCCCAAGACATCAATGATCCAATAGTGAAAAGAGGTTAAGAATGAATTCTCCTGCACATACACAACACACTGCTAAGGAAGGAGGTAGCAAAATATCTAACATGAATGATATGAGATAACAGCAAAGAATCCACAGATGGAGTTAATAACTCTGAAAGTCAATGGTCTGAACTCACCCATTAAAAGACAAAGGCTAGCACACTGGATAAGGAAACAAACCTACAATCTGTTGTCTATAAGACACAAATTTCAAGCTTACAGACAAAAATAGACTGAGGATGAAAGGCTGACAAAAATGTATAACAAGTTATTGGAAATTTTTAAAAAGCAAAAGCAGCAATCCTAATCGCTGACAAAACCAATCTCAAAGGTTTGAGACATAACATGGGATAAGGATGGACACAATTTAATGCTTAAGGGATCAGTTGACCAAGAGTCAGTGTGCATAATAAATATATATACACCCAAGGAGAAACTCATAAAATTTATTAATCAAATCCCAAAAAGAAATCACAGGATCAGCAATAATTGTAGGAGGCTTCAAAACACCACTTTTCAAGAAAGACAGATCAGTGAGAAAGGAGTTCAACAACGATACTACAGGACTAAACTCTGCAATCATACAACCCGACCTGACAAACATATTCAGAGTTCTTCACCCAACAGCAAAAAAAAAAAAAAAAAGAACTTGCATTCTTCTCAAGTGCACATGGCATGTATTTGAAAATATGCCGCATGCTGGACTACAAGTCAAGCTTGAGTAAATTCAAACATCTAAAGGTCACTCAGGCTTTCTTTTCTGACCACTGTTCCATAAAGATGGAAATCAACAAAAGAAAAAAAAATTTTACGGAAAATATTTGGAGGATAAATGACTCACTTCTTCAAAAGGGGTGCAAATTAGAGACGGAATTAGGAAATTTTTAGAAACTAATGAGAATGATAATACAACATACCAAAATCTATGCGATTTAGCAAAGGCGGTTATCAGAGGATGTTTGATAGCAATAAATGCACACATGTGGAGAAGAGAGAATTTTGGTCAATACATCATCACAAACACTAACTTATTGGAACAGTCAACAGAATAATCCTTCTAACAACAAAAGAAAGTAAATTATAAAAATCAGAGCAGAGATAAATGAGTGGGAAAACAAAACAAAACAAAACTATTGAAAAATCCGGTTCTTTGAAAGAATGAACAGAATCAGCAAACCATTGGCAAACCTAACAAAAGATAGAAAGGAGTAGACATCAGTAGCGAAGATAAAGTATGAAACAGGGGAAATTACAACTGACTCCAGTCAAATTAAAAGATTAATGGCAGAGTGCTACAAAGGACTGTTATCTAATGAATACAACAATGTAGAAGATATGGGCAAAATCCTGTAAAAACAAATGTTGCCCTAATTATAGATGTTGCCCTGATTATAGATTACAGATTATACCTGAGCAGTCCCATAACAAAAGAAGAAATACAGGATGTTATCAAGGAAACACCAACTAAATTTAAAAAAAGATCCCCAGATCAGGTGGCTTCACCAGAGAATTCCACTAAGCATTCAGGAAAGTGATTACATCAATTCTTCATAAACTTTTCCAGAGCATAGAAAAGGATGGTAAATTCCCAAACACATTCTATGAAGCTAGTATTACACTGCTACCAAAACTGGGCAAAGATCATTCAAGAATAAGGAACTACAGGCTTATATCTCTAATGAAAGTTGATGCAGAAATCCTTAACAAAATTTTGGCCAGTAGAGTACAAATGGTTATCAAAAAGTTATCCATCAAGATTAAGTAGAATTCATAACAGCGATGCAGGAATGATACAACCTTTGAGAAAACATCAGCATTATACACTGAATTGATCACAAAAAGGATAAGAAGCACCTGATAATATCATAGATTCAGAAAAACTATTTGACAGCACCCAACACCCATTCTAAATGAAGACACTGAAGAAGACAGGACTGGAAGGAAATTACCTCAATGTAATGCAAGCTATGTGTGTAAAAACAACAGCCAGAATTACAGACAAAAAAGACAAAATCATTTCCACGGTAAAAGCCTACCAGACAAGGATGCCCTGTGTCCCTACTTTTATTCAACATCATCCTGGAAACCCTAGCTAATAATATAAGGAAATGGGAGGACATCAGAGGTGTTCATCACAGGAAAGAAGTGAAACTATCATTATTTGCAGATGATTTGATTCTATATATTGAGAACCCCAAAGGCGCCACAACACAAGTGCTGGAAGTGATAGAGGGATATGGCATAGTGGCAGGAAAGAAGATCAACAAACAGAAGTCAATTGAATTGCTATATTACAACCGATGAAATTACAGAAGAGAGATAAAGAAAACACTACCCTTCACAGTAGCCAAGAATAAATTGTAATATCTAAGATATACTTAACCAAAAATAAACAAAATAACTGTACAAGGAAAACTATAAAATATTATAATATACCAAGGAACTTCCACAAATGGAATAATTACAATTTTAAAAAATAGCCTAAATCAGAAAACCACAAGCAACACATGTCAGAGGGGGTTTGCTGAGATAGGAACTCTCATTTACTGATGGTGGTCTTGTAGATATGTACAGCCAGTGTGATCTGGCCATCGTTACCTCATGAGTCAGCAATTCCACTACTCGGTATGTACCTAGAAGAAATAAGAAACAGACCGCTACCAGATACCCACTCCCCAATGTTCATCACTGCATAGTACACAATCTCAAATAATTGGAAACTGCCTAAATGCCTATCAATAGATGAATATATTTTAAAAACTCTGCAGATATGCAATGAAATACTATGCATCCCTAAGAAATAGTGGTGAAATGATGAAACACATCATCTTGTGGAAAGACTTGGAGCATAATATGCCAAGAGAATTTCAACAAGCACAAAAGGTCAAGTGCAACATGAGTCCACTGAGATAAATTCAAATAGCAGACTGGGCACAGGGGAAAATATATATAACACATAATTCCCTGCTCAGTTACTCTCACATGAGCCATACAAAACCTAATCATACATACAGCATCAAAAAGGAAAAAAAATATGTATATAGCACCTGTGCTAAAGGATATCCCCCCACACACACACACACATCTCACAGGCCTTAAAGACACATGGGGTCAGGTGTGTGTGTGTGTGTGTGTGTGTGTGTGTAAAATACAACTTTAGCAGAGAATGATGTTGTCTCCTTAGATGACAGCGCTGCAGAGAGCAGTCCTGAAGATACAGTTCAGAGGGAGCAGCTGGTCTGACCCACTCACAGTGGGACAAACCAAGAGGGGAGCGCAACAGACCAGTATAAGCATTCCATATAATGTTTCCAATATATGGAAGCAAAGCCATGGAATTCCCAAGAAAACCTAAACCTAAACTTCAGATTCATGGGGCAGGGCTGGGGTAGGGCTCATCTGAATTGGTTGGTGTCTGTCTACTCACACGGGGTGGAGGGGGGAGGGCACATTGAAAGCCTAAAGATGTAATGTGGTGAAGATCGGGGATGAGCACCAACTCTCTCCATCCCTGTCTGCAGGAAAAGCAATAGGTACTTGTAGGATTTGAGTCTTCTGGACACCATTGCTGAGGACTAATTGGGTAGAATTTTTGTTAGGTAAATGGGCTCCAGAAAATGGAGCCCTGAAAGAAAAGTGGATTGTGAATGATAGATTTTAACAAGTCCTGCTTGTGTTTTAATCAAGAGAAGTTAATCTACTCATCTACTCTGGGTCAGGATACCAGTTATACTTGGAACTATTTGTTTTATCTCTCTCTCTCTCTCTCTCTCTCTCTCTCTCTCTCACACACACACACACATACACACACACACACACGCACGTGCACATATCTATACAAAATAGGCAAAATAAGCATCTGAAGAACACAGGACCTTTCATTCCAGGGGATATGGGAAGGGTGGGGGTGGGAAGGGTTAAATGCTGAGCCTATAATGACAGGAACAGTGGTATAGCAAGTGTTCTAAAATTGACTGTGAGGAAGGAGTAGCATTCCTGATCATGTCTGATCAATTGAAATGCAATAGGAATTACTGAAAGTTGAATGATGGGCAAACATGATAGTGAAGCAGGAATAAAGAAAACAGAAAAAGAGGAAGAAGAAGAAAGTAAAGCCTATACTTATATGTATTAACATAGATATGCTTGTATATAATATAGGTGCATTTGTCTATATATGTATATGTGTGTGTATACACACACACACATATACATACTTATAAGTGAACACAACATAGAAGCTGGTGGAATTTGACCCTCAGATTAAATCTTACCTCAGTATAAGAATGGTTTGTTCTAATAATGTAACACTGTATGATACCCACCTTCCTCATAAGATTGCTAAAGACAAAATGGGTGCATAAGCAAATGTGTTGAAAAATGCTGATGGTGTCTGGTTACTTAAAGAAATAGCATCTGGGGTCTTAAAGGCTTGTAGTTAATCAGATAGCCATCTAGTAGGCGGCAACGAAATCCACATGGAAGAAGCACACTACCCTGTGTCATCATGATGTGTTGACAGGAATAGGTATCAGAAGTTCAAAAGCAAGCAATCAAATAGATGTGCAGCAGCATGGGAAAAGAGAAGATCCCAAACCAACCTATTAGAAAATTGGACAGTCCCTTTCAGAAAGGGCAAACAAAAGGGATGATAAATCCAGGGTGTGGAATAGCACTGATGAAACACATAATTGTCCTCTAATTCTTTAATATTTCCTCCCCTTACTGTTAGGGCTCTTGTTTTGCTTCATTCATCTTGTTAGACCTGCATAGGTTTGTTTGAATAATTAAGATTGTTCAATAAATGGAAACCAAGATAGATAAACCTTCAGAAACAGTAGTCAGAGTAATGCCTTCCTGAGGATATGGAAGAGGGGCTGGGGAAGGGGGAACTGATACCAGGATGACTGTATATCCCACCAATATAATAATAAGGGCTCCTGGGGAGGAGGGTGAGGGAGGAAGAGAATAAGAGGTCAAGAAGAAAGAACATGTCTAGAAATTGACTGTGGTAGCAACTACAATTATGCTTTACTTCATTGAATTGTGGGTTGTTGTGATAACTGTATTAACTTCCTATAAGAGGATTGATAAAGAAGAGTTTTACAATCACCACAATTTTTAAAAAAATTTTAAATCATTTTATTGGGAGCTCATACATCGTTTTTCACAATATATAAATAAGCATACTGTGTCAAGCACCGTCACATGTCCACTTCTATTATTGTTCTCCAATCATCTGCCTTTTCCCTTTAGCCCCTAGTATCAGCTTTTCCATCCCTTCCCCTCTTCCCCTGGTCTCTCCTCCCACCAACCCTCAATACTTTATACATTGTTATTGTTCTGTCAAATCTTACACTGTCCGACCTCTCCCCCAACCCACTCCTTTGATGCCTGTCCTTCAAATAGGAGCTTGTGTGTATATCCTTGCTGTTGGTTCCATCCCTCTACCCCACCTTCTCTCCACCCTTCCAGTATCTCCAATCTAGCCATTAGCCTGAAGGGGCCCATCCATCCTGGTTTCCCCATATCTCCAGCTCCCCTCTATGCTAGTGTACCTTCTCCAGTCCATCTGGATTTGCAAGGTAGAGTTGGGACCATGATGGTTGGGGGATGGGGAGGAAGGCTTCAGGAACTAGAGGAAACTTGTATGCATCATCACTGCCTGGCTGTCCCCCCGACTGGTCTGTCTCCTCCCCATGACTCCCATGTGAAGGGGTTGACCAATTACCCACCAGTGGACCTTAGGTCCCCACCCTGCTCTCCTCCTCCTTTGTAATAATGTGTTCTTTGGCGCTCAATATCTGCTCCCTTCGGCCCCTCTTGATCATGCATGCTGGTGTGCTTCCTCCATGTGGACTTTACTGTTTCTAAGGCTGAATGGTGACTCGATTATCTTCAAGTCTTTGAGACTTCAGGCATTCAATCATTTGTTAGCTGGGTACTATTGTTTCTTCTACTCTGTTTGCCTCTGTATCCATTTGTCTTCAGCGATATCGGGAGTCAATTGGTCCATTGATTTTGATTTTTGTTCTTTGATACCTGATTGTTTTAGCACCTCATGATCGCACAGGCAGGTGATCTTCTTTTATGGTGGGTTTTGTTGCTTCTGAGCTAGATGGCTGCTTGTTTATGCTCAATCCTTTAAGACCCCGGATGCTCTATCTTTTGATACCTGGGCCCATCTGCTTTCTTCACCACCCTTGCTGATGCTCCTACATGTCCTTAATGGATACCTTGGGGATGTGTGCACACAGTGAAATATGTTTGTTTTGTTCCTCCCCCCTCCCCCCATTTGATGTCTATTGCTTAGACCTTTCACCACTTTCACCACCATCTGACCACGCTGGCTGTTGTGCTTCTTCTGTGTGGGTGTGGTCTCTTCTCAAGTAAATGGTCTAATGTTTATCTTCAGGCTTTCAAGACACCTGATATATCCTTTTATGGCTGGGCACCTTCAGCTTTCTTTACCACATTTGCTTGTGCACCCATTTTACTTCAGTGATCGTGTTGGACCATTGAGCTTCGAGGAATGCCAGATTCATAGAACAAAGTGTTCTTGCATTGAGGGAGCACCAGGGTGAGGGCCCAAGGTTCACTTGCTACCATAATATTTGGCATATAGATATGTCCTTAAATTTATTCCCATCTTACAATAGATAGTTGTATCTATGTATGGACATACCTATGTTTAGACCTCTGTAAGTGCCCTTTGCCTTCTAGCTCTTTCCTCTATTTCCTTCCATCTTCCTCCTGGCCCACCATCATGTTCCACCTTCATTGGCATTTCATTGTTTTCTCACAGATTCATTGTCCTTACTTAATCCTGACCAGACCTCCCACACCCTCCTTTCCATCAATTCCTGACTACTTGTTGCTCCCCCTCCCCGTCCATGTGTTTGTCACCACCCCCTCTCCTATCTCGCGCCCCCAGGAATCGTTTGCCCAGTCCTTTCTGTGGTGCAATGGGTCTCCAGAGGGATGTATTCCTCTGAGTATCATGTGTCGGCGTGGGGCTTGGACCAGCTCTCTTCTTCTTCCTCCCTTCTTGTCTTTGTTCCTGTGGGTGTGGGATGCTGGCCCCTCCCTCACCCTGTTCTCTGCCACACCCACTACTAGGGATGGAGTCCGTCTGACTCTGGTTGTGTCCTGCTCTATAGCTCTCTTTTCTTGGATCCTTCCATGCGTCCACATTGTCCTCTTGGCTGGGTGTTTTGTGGTAGGAACTGCTCACTCACTCCGGTTTCTGTGGAGACAAGACCCGTACTCCCTTCCTGGGTAGATTAGTGCCCCATTCCCTCTGTTATCCTATCACTTTTGAACTCCCTTTTAACTCCCCTCCACCCCCTCATCCTTCCCCCATTACTGAATCACCACAGTTTTAGAACATTTTATTCCTGTATGCATTGTTAATTGGTCCCCATTTCCTCTGAACTTCTTCAGCCAATTGCCCTAGAAACCATTAATCCAATTACTGTCACTATAGATTTGCCTATCCTAGATTTCATATACAGAAAATCAAGCAACTACAACAAAACATTAAAAAAGTAAAATAGAAGAAAACTTCAATTGTAAAGAAAGTAAAAATATTAAAAGCTAGAACACATTTAAAATGGGTCAAAAGGGAGATCAGGTGTTAAGGTGTTAAACTTTAATGTAACTGCATCTGCTATAATCCGTATTCCAACGCTCTCTGCATGATAGTGCTGCTGCAGCACAGATACCACAGCAAGTGGCTTCGGTGAACAGAAATTTGTCTTCTCCCAGTTTAGGTGGCTGAACATGTGAATTCAAGGCACTGGCTCTGGGGCCATGGTTCTCAACCTTCCTAATGCTGTGACCTTTTAATACAGTTCCCCATGTTGTGGTGACCCCCAACCATAAAATTATTTTTGTTGCTACTTCATAACTGTGATTTTGCTACTGCTATGAATCGGGCTACCCTGTGAAAGGGTTGTTTGACTCCCAAAGGGGTCTTGACCCACAGGTTGAGAACTGCTGCTCTAGGGGAAGGGTTCCTCTATGTTGGCTCTGTGGTCCTTACTCCTTTACATCTGCTCATATTTCCTTGCTGATCTCCATATGATATGGCATATATCCCACCCCCACCCCCATCTGTGCTTTCTTCCCTCTGTGCCTGAGTTTTTCTTTCTAAACCTCAAAACTGCATGTCTCTACCGCATTAGTTTATGCACTTGTTTTGTCTTCAGTGACCGTGTCGGCAAGGTGAGTATCAGTGAGTGCCGACAAAGTGTTCTTGTGTTTAAGGAAACCTTGAGTAGAGTCCCAAAGTCTGTCTGCTATCTTAATACTTAACATATAAACATATGTATATTGGCTTCTATCCCTTTCATTATAAATTAATATATTTGCATATATGCATGCCTATAGTATAGCTTTGGCTTCTATAAATAGCTTTGGCTTCCAACTTCTTTCCTCTAGTTCCTTTCAACTTGTAGTAAAGAAAGTCAATGGTGGCCAGCTATCAAATATATAGTGTCTGGGGACTTAAAGGCTTAAAATTAATCAAGCAGTTCTCTATCAGGGAAGCAAATAAGCCCACATGGAAAAAGCACACCATGAGATGCTATCATGAGGTGCTGACAGGATCAAGTATCAGATAGCAAAAGATCCAAAACAAACAATTCTATCCATGTGAATGAGAAGGGTTGCAGTGGAAACCCAAATCCCATCTTTAGAAAATTGTACACCCCCCACAGAAGGGTTACAATGGGTATAATTCAACCAGGGTATAGTATAGCATCAGGAAACACCTATCATTTCTCTAGTTCCTGAATACTTCCTCCCTCTGACCCCACTACCATGACCCAGTTCTACCTTACAAATTTGGCTAAGCCAGAGTACACACATTGGTACAGATAAGAACTCTGAACACATGGAATTCAGGACAGATATAACCTCCGGAAATAGTAGTGAGAGTAGTGATATCATGAGGGGAGGGAATGGTGGTGACTGTGGGGTGAGGGTGGGGCAGGGGAAGGGGGTGAAAAGGGAAAGTCATCACAAGGTTGGATATACAGTCCCCCTATCCCCGGGGGATGGATAACAGAAATGTGGGTGAAGGGAGACCATGGACAATGTAAGACATAGCATAACAATAATATCTGCTTGATCAAGGATTCATGAGGATGGAAGGGTGGGGGAAGAAAAGGAAAAAAAGAGGAGCTGATAGCAAGCTTTAGAAATGTTAATGTCAACGTATGTTCAAGTATGCTTAATACCATAGATTGTTGTATTGTCATAAGATTTTTAGAGCCCCTCCAATAAGATGATTAATAAAAAACCTGTATGTCTTGGGCACACCTGGCTATCATATAGTCTTTTAAAATCTAACCCAAACAATGGATTCCCAAATGGGATTGCAGCACAAGTATTTGGATTGGGATTTTCAACACATATTTTTGGGGGGAGAAATAATTCCATCCCAAAATATGGTGCACAAAACTTTAAGAGAACTCCAACCAATCCAGGGAGAAGATTCCTGTGGTAGCTTACTTGGAAAACACTACCCTAGTCTCTCATTGTTGCCAGGGGCCATCAAGTCAGCAGGGACTCTTAGTGGACCCATGTGAGAGAGTAGTCTGCTATATAGGGTTTTCTAGGCTGTCGACAATTTTTATGTAACTGGTAGTTTCAACCCACCTAGCTTTCAGTGGGTTAGCCGCCTAGCACTTGTTCTTTGCATGACTGGGGTGGCTAGATCTTTTCTTCTGTTAGATCGACACCTGATTTTGCTCATGGAATCTTCTCAATAATACCAGGCACTTTATACCCCTAGCTTTAGAGTGGCCGCCAACACTGCCTAACTCCTTCTCAAGAAGCAACACTACACAGGCTTCCTCTGTGCAGACAGAATTCGTCGAGCAAAACACAGTCTCATATTTAGCCTCCAGGGTTTCGGTTCCATACTTATACTTGTCAGCTTATTTTTTTTCTGCTGAGGAAATAGCCTTAATTTACATTGATTTTTTTATAAAAGATTTATTACAGGCACAGCCATGGTTGTTTGTGCCTGAGGTAAAGGTTTAGGTGGCAGCCGCTTCATCCATTTATCCATCTGTTTGTTCATTCAGCAAGCATGACTGGACACTGACTTTGTGCTGGACGCTGGTCAATTGGATGGATGGCATGGTCCTGCTCCCAAGGACTTTATCGACCAGGTTCTGGTTGTATCGCTGTCTGCCTGCTTCATGTTTAGTGGCAAACATGTAATCGCCCTCTCACTTATTCATTCACTCACTCATTCATTCATCCATGCACTTCTTTGATAGCACAGGTTCCCAAAGTTATTTGGTCTACTGCCCTCTTTTCAGAAACACACACACACACATCACTCTGCTCCACCCCCCTGACAATGAAAGACTTGTACACTGTAGCTTATAATCCAGGGTAAGGTGCAGGTATCTGCTTTTGAGCCCCCTTGAATTGTTCCAGTGCCCCACTACCACCAGGGAGTGGAATCTCTCATGTTGGGAAATGCTGCTTGATAGGTTCCTTGAACCTTGGTGTTATAATGGGTCACACATTGAGTTGCTAAGTATAAGATCTACAGTTTAAAACCACTGTCCACTCTACAAGAGAAAGCTGAAACTTCCTCTTTCTGTTAACAGTTAATAGTTTTGGAAACCCACAGGGGTGGTTTTACCCTGTCTAATAGGTTCACTATGAGTCAGAATCGACTTGATGGCAGTGCGTTTTGAGTTGGGCTATCTTCTATATCATTATCATCACCTTTTTGCAGATAACTTTTTATGTGGCTTAGAGTCCTTGCTTGACCTACAGAACTGAATCAACAGATTGTTATTTGAATCCCAAACATTGCAAGAATTCCGACCTCTGCACTAAATGTTGGTAGTAGTATATCAATACCATATTTCCTGCCCTATGAATCTCCTACTCACATGGCAAAGGTTTATATACTACCCTGGCCTTATAGGAACCCATGATGGCTAAAGTCATAATCTGTCTAAATTGACCTAGCATTTTCTCTGTTTATGAAAATCTAAGTTGTTTCCTAGAAGGAAATCATACACAACTCTGGCAAATGACTGAAAACAAAGAGTGGGAGTCCTCTTTGTATAGGAAAATGATATCAGAGCTTGTCAGCCTTAGTTTAAGCACTATGGAGTTTTCAGAAAAGTCAAAATCCTGATTCTGGTCACCATCGTTGGTGGGCGCTATGCTGTCAACACAGCTACAACAAGGCAACCCTTACAAATATGTAGAAAGTAGGTGGAACGAGAAGATAAGAGGATTTTTAGGTGTCATGTTTAATCAAGAGTAGTTTTCCAAAAGCAGTTCTTAAATATAGACCCCTCACCCTTTAAATCTGTCACAATAAAACATCTCCTTTCAGCTGATGTATGGCAAGGAAGCAATCACCGTTCATCAGAATGACACATTTCCATTTGCTTTATGGAGTAGAAGGGAGATGAAGGTCATGAATAAGAAAACAAAGCAGCCTGTGATTCGTGATGTTGGGGGTTTCTTTGGAAACTCATTTCCTTAGGAAGTTCATAATCCAACGTTTTCTTCTCTCTGCCTCATTCATCCAGATTGCCATAAGTCCTTGTCAGCAGAGATAGAAACATTTTGTCTTCTCTCTAAAGAAATCGGTTAATTTGCTTTGAGTTGTGTGATAAATTGGAGTCTCCAAGGTGTAAAAGTTTCAGAATATATGAGTCCAGATACCTCTTTAACTGAAGGGAACCCATCTGTCTTCGAGTTGGTTCCAGCTGATGGTCACCCATGTTTCACAGAGTAGAACTACTCCATGGTGTTGTCTTGGCAATGATCTTTTAGGAGCAGATGCCCCGCCGAGGGAAGTGCCATCAATCCACTTGACTCACAGTGACCCAATATAACAGAGTAGATCCTGTCTGCACATGGACCAGGGGTGTGAATGTTAACACGTGGAATGCATTGGAAAATGAATTGTTGCACATGCAGTTAGGTTAAAATTGAGTCCCCATTCACTCAATTTCCATTATTATACATTTAAATGTGGTCTGATGTTTAATATTTTGTGCTTTCTTTGTGTTTGGGATTTTAATCTGCTTTAATGTGCTATTCTTGTTGGTTTGTTTGTTTGTTTTTTAGTGTTTTCCTGCTTATGAAATCCAGGAGAGCCACACTTGTAGATACAGTAACTGGATCAATGGTTCCTTGAGGATATGGCAGGAAAGGTTGGGGAGATAGGGAGCCTATAATGAGTGCAAGAAAGAAGAAAAAGTTCTAAAACTATTTGCAGTCATGATTATACAAGTCTTCTTTGCATGATTGAATTATTGATTTGTATGGGATGTGAATTATGTGCTTATAAAATAACATTCCAAAGACTCCTAGATAACCTCTTTGTGAAACACTTATCTCATTCTTTGGTAAAATTATACCTTCAAGGGGGACATTCCAGCAGATCACAGACATGACATGGAGAAAAGGACCAGAAACTCTGTATGTTACAAGAAGCACAAACCAAAAACCACTTTCTGTTTTCCTCACTCTGAAATTTAAGGCACACCAACTTCTACTTATGCAGCTAGCTATAACTAAGTGCCTGGTTAAAAGGATAACACCTTTCATACAGGATAATATTTTCTTTCCCTTTGTCTGAGGTTAGGTTGGGAGTGTGGGATAGGATTTGGACCACAAAGCAGGTCTACCACTATGGTCATTAGATCCATGGTCATTTTTAGCATGCTTCAGTGTATAGCCAATTCAGTATAATTCCCCACTGAATAGTATCAGAGGACTGTAATACTCTCCATCCCCCTAATTAAAATAAACTTTGCGACATGAAGAAGAAATCATGGCACTTGAATCCAAGACAAAGAATTCTCTTTGTTATTATTTTAAAGGAGGGGAGTCAAAAGAAAGAACAATAAAAGTGTGTGAGGGGCTGACTCTAAAGGTACTGAAGGACTCTAGAAGGCACCTGGGGCTGAGGGACATATCTCAGGAGGATCAAACAAGAAGTCAGGCCCCTCTGTGTCAACCTGTTTGGAGAAGATGTACTTGGAGTTCAGTAGTTGTGGAGAAGCTTACTGAGTTGCCTGGGGGCAGAGCTGGTTCATCGTAAGGGAAGAAGCATGAGAAAATTCATGGAGGTGCCCCCACACCCCCCAAAAAAACTACCAATTATCATGCAGAAAGAAATATGGCGGCCTGAAATGGTTGCTTAGCAAAAGGTTCTTTTGAATATACTTCTTTCCTTTAGCTTTGCAAATATCACACCCGAGAAGCCCCTTTCCAGCCTCCAGCCTGGAGCACAGAACCAATGGCCAAGGGTCCGCCATGGTGCCCCTTGGATCTGTGCACTAAGCTGAGTTTGGTGTGCTCCCCCATGGCTGAGCCACTGGAGAGGGTGAGGACTGGCTCACTCACAGTGTGCTGGAGCTGGCCCCTGCTCCATTGGACGTGGTGAATTGTCTTACACTACAATTACAATTTTCTGTTTCTGCATTTTCGTCCCTTATGTTCTTTCAACAATATTTTTCTAAGGGAGAAAAAATAATGTTTCCCTAAATTTTCATACTTTCTCTTAAGTATTAGGTCAACATAGATTAGACAGTCTGCTGATATTACTGTTAATTTTCACTTTAGGGGCTAGTTTTTTTTTTTCTTCAGCTAGCACAAGAAACTCAACCAGGAAACTGGCCCACAAGGAAAAGCTCTGGATTTTCTAAGTAAGGCAGTTGGCTCGTGCCTTTTACCAAAAGGAAAAATAGGTGGGGAGAAATGTATACAAAATGTGTGCCTCAGTCCTGAAGGGTTGATAAAACAGGGATCTCATACTCGCAGGCTGTTAATAAACAAAGAAACCAAACTGCACTTCGTGGAGGAACTTCATAGATGCCACGACTTGCTTAAATATTCAGTTTCATAAGTAAAATGAAGAGGAAGCTGTTGAAAAAGAAAAGAGGACTCCAGGAAAAGCCATGGTGTCACTTGCCATAGCTCTGACTCATGGTGATAGTATGTACGACAGAACAAAATACTGAGTGGTATCTGTCCCACCTCCGTGATCTTTGACATGCATGAGCTCATTGGTGCAGTTACTGTCTTCATCCCTCTCCACTAAAGTGACCAGATTTTAAGCACGACACCATTGACCAGGGGTAGGGGGAAGTTCTTGATTAAAAATCTGGTCTATGTGGAGCAACAAAAATGTTCATAGAATTGAACAATAGTATTGTAATATATTTACTTAATTTTAAAATGCCACAGGAAGTGGGACAAATTGTTAAAAAGTGGGGCATCTAGTCACCCAGGTTCATTTTCACTGTCAATCTTTTTTTAAAAAATCATTTTATTGGGGGCACATCTAACTCTTATCATGATTAATACTTACATTAATTGTATGCAGTGCACATTTGTTGCCATCATCATTCTTAAAACATTCTCCCTCCACTTAGGCCCCCAGTATCAGCTTCCCACATTTTTCCTCTCTCACTACTCCCCCTCCTCCATGAACCCTTAATAATTACAAATTATCATTATTTTGGCATATCTTACACTGTTCGATGTGTCCATTCACCCACTTATGTGTTGTCTGTACCCCAAGGAGGAGGTTATATGTAGATCCCTGCAATTGATTCCCCCTTTCTATTCTACCATCCCTCCACCCTCCTGGTATCACCACTCTCACCAGAGATCCTGAAGGGATCATCTGTCCTGAATTTCCCATGTTTCCGGTTCCTTTCTGTACCAGTGTGCATCATCCCCTTGTCTATCTGGATTTTTAAGGTAGAATTGGGATCATGATAGTGGGAGGGAGGAAGCATTTAAGAACTAGAGGAAAGTTGCATATTTCATTGTTGCTACACTGTATCTTGACTGGCTTGTCTCCTCCCTGCAATCCCTCTGTAAGGGGATGTCACTTTACCTATTGATGGTCTTTGGTTCCCATCTGTACTCCTCCAATCTGCACTCCCCCTCATTTATAATGATATAATTTTTAGTTCTTTGATGCCTGATACCTGATTTCTTCGACACTTCATGGTTACACAGACTGGTGTGTTTCTTCCATGTGGGCTTCGTTGCTTCTGAGCTAGATGGTAGCTTATTTACTTTCAAGCCTTTAAGACCCCAGACACTATATCTTTTGATAGCCAGACACCATCAGCTTACTTCACCACATTTTTATGCATACATTTGTTGTCAACAATCATATCAGGAAGCTGGGCACTCAATGTTAAGATTTTTAGTTCTTTGAAGCCAGATAACTGATCCCTTTGGTACCTCGTAGTCCCACAAGCTGGTCTGATTGTTCCATGTGGGCTTTGTTGCTTCTGAGATAGATGGCTACTTGTTTTCTTTCAAGCCTTTAAAACCCCAGCTGTTACATCTTTTGATAGCCGGGCACCATCAGCTTTCTTCACCACTTTTGTTTATGTACACATTTGTCTTCAGTGATCATGTAGGGTAGGTGAGCATCATGGAATGCCAATTTAATACAACAAAGTGTTCTTGTGTTGAGGAAATACTTGAGTGGAGGTCCAAGAGCCATCTGCTGCACTGACTTGAATCTTATCAAAGCTGATGTCATATTCTAGAAAGTGGTCTTCTGGAGGTCAATTTCTGGGCACACTTGTCCGAAATAGACCAGCTTAATCACTTTTGGAGGGTATTATTTTAAGAGTTTTTATTGGCATTTAATTCTCACACTACACAGTTCAATGATTGAAATATATTTTAAAAGAGTTTTTCAATCATCACCACAATCAATTAAATTTTTTTCTTCATTCTTGTGCTCCTAATCAATAGCTCCCCCATTTCCTCCAATTTCCCTTGCTATAACTTTTAACTATCAATCCAGTTACTTTCTCCACAGATTTACCTAGCCTATATTTCATCTAATGAAAAACATACCACAGCCACCCCTACCCAACAATTACAAAGTAAAATCTCAATACAGAAGGAAACAAAATAATGGAAAGTGGAACAAATTCAACATGGATCGAAAGGGGAGAACAAGTGATTAGGTATCAAATCTTGACCATACTACATCAGTCTGAATCCACTTTCCAATGTACTCTTTCTGATAGAAAGGCTATTCCCATCAATTATCAATGGTTAGAGGGGTTTCTCCAGAGACTGAATCCACATGGAGATTCTACAAATGAATTTGGGGCTTTCACTGTCAGCCTTTGGCTTCTGCAAACGAGGTGCTCAGAATTTGAGTTCCTATACTGTTTCCTCCTCTTGTGGTGCATTTTATTATTTACCATTCTTGTTTTACACAGGCTTCTTCTGTGTGGACTTAGGTGTCACCTAACTTGTTATAAAGCAAACTTTTGAAATACCATATGCTACTCTTTTTTGATAGCTAGCTACCCTCTGATGCTCCACACTTTGTTACGGCACCCATATCATCATGTCTTCCATGATCTCTTCCTGAGAGCAAGCATGGAGCAGAGTCATCCCATGAAAACCAATTATTCTTTGATTAGGGCTTACAATTGAGTGCAAACTCAAAATTCATTCATATATCTATATTTTGTATATATTCCACATCCGCTTGTGAGATATCACTGTCATTTTATTGGGGGATTTTACAAAGTATTTTCATCAGAAAACTCATAATTCTGTTCATGGGATCCTGGACCTAGATAATGTTGTAGAATGTAAAATAATGCTTAGGGGAAAATTATACAGGTATAGGGGAGCTTATTGGATTAAAATACATAGATCTTTGATTTGTACAGATTACAAACTCAAGTGACTGAACACTATGCAAACAAAGAGGGGCTAGGGCAGAACTTTCAATAACATTCATTTATTAAGGTACAACTGTGCCTGTTGGACTCAGATATGTCACAATAAAGCAGATAGTATGATAAGAGCAAATACATGGCAGTCTTAGGTTGTCAACTATTGGACACCTTCAAATCAAGAAATTTGAGCCGAAGTTCAAAGACATCAGACTCCACAACCTTGGGATACTAGTCATCTGCCTTTTTCCCAGGCATTTCAGCCTGATGTTCAAGCTGAGGAAGTCATTTCCAACAATCTGATTCTTCTAAGGAGCTTTCTGTTTGCATAGGTCTTTATTTATTTTGTCTAATATTGACTTGCTCATTCCTTTTTTGTAAATTAAAAATAATTTTATTGGGGGCTCATACATCGTTTTTCACAATACATAAATAAACATACTGTGCCAGGTACCTTCACATGTCCGCTGCCATCATCATTTTCCAAACATCTGCCCCTTCCCTTGAGCCCTTGCTATCGGCTTTTCCAACCCTTCCACTCTTCCCCTGCTCTCCCCTCCCCACCAACACTAAATACTCGATAAATTATCATTGTTCTGTTACATCTTACACTGTCTGACCTCTCCCCCAACCCACTCCTTTGATTCCAGTCCTTCAAATAGGAGCTTATGTGTATATCCTTGCAGTTGGTTCCGTCACTCCACCGCACCTTCTCTCCATCCATCCAGCAGCTTCAATTTCACCACTGGCCCCGAAGGGGCTCATCCGTCCTGCTTTCCCCATGTCTCCAGCTCCCCTCTCCACCAGTGTACCTTCTCCAATCCATTTGGATTTGTAAGGTAGAGTTGGGACCACGATAGTTGGGGGAAGGAAGGCTTCAGGAACTACAGGAAACTTGTATGTGTCATCACTGTCTGGCTGCCCCTTGACTGGTCTGCCTCCTCCCCATAACTCTCCTGTAAAGAGGTGTCCAGTTACCCACTAGTGGCTCTTAGGTCCCCACCCTGCTCTCCTCCTCATTCATAACGATGTGATTCTTGTTCTATGATACTTGGCCCCTCTTGATCACACAGTCTAGTGTGTTTATTCAATGTGGGCTTTGCTGTTTTGGCTCCTCTTGACCACACAGTCTAGTGTGTTAATTCAATGTGGGCTTTGCTGTTTCTGTGCTGAACGGTGACTTGTTTATCTTCAAGTCTTTGAGACTCCAGACATTCAATCATTTGGTAACTGGGCACCATCGTTTCTTCTATTCTATTTGCCTCTGTATCCATTTTTCTTCAGCGATCGTATCGGGTGTCAATTGGTCCATTGATTTTGATTTTTGTTCTTTGATGCCTGATACCTGATTGTTTCAGTGCCTCATGGTCACACAGGCAAGTGAACTTCTTTTATGGTGGGTTTTGTTACTCCTGAGCTAGATGGCTGCTTGTTTATGCTCAAGCCTTTAAGACCCCAGATGCTGTATCTTTTGCTCATTCTTCTGACAGACCATGGTAGAGTTAGTATTCCTTGCCAATACCACAATTCAAATGCACAAATCCTTCTTGTCTTCTTTTTTATTTCTATTGTTCATCTTTTATATACATATGAATTACCAAAATGACCATAACCTGCATCACCTTAATCATCATCTTAGTCATCAGAGTGACTTTATTTAAATTTTTTCACTCTATTATTTTTTTTAACAACTTCTTATTGTGACTTAGGTGAAGGTTGGACAGAGTAAATCCTCAGTTTTACATTCAGTAATATATGCAGGTTTTGTTTCAACCTTTTTGTTTCAGTCCCTTCAATGATTCATTGTTTATCCCACATCCTTGCCAAGTGACTTTAAAGTAGTCTTTCAGAGCAGATTTACTCAATGCAATATGTCATTTGTTTTCCTGACTGCTGCTTCCACAGTCATGCATTGTTGATCCCAATAGCTTGAAATCCTTGAGAATTTCAGTTTTCTCCCTTTATCACGGTATTGTAATTTAATAAAAACAAAAGTGCTTCAGTTCAAACCAAAGTTTAGGATGTAAGTGTTCAGGAGCAATTACAGCGGGAGGAGTAAAGAAGTAGTCTTGTGTTTACACGTATGTGTAAGATTATTATGACTGGCAAATGCAATATCAGACTGATACAGTTAGATTGTATTGGCAATGTGTTTTTTTTAAATGGTGACTCTTCTATTTACCTGTTATTGTGCAACAAATCAAAATTCACTGAGGATATACTACCAGTGGAAGATGATGGCTTTTCAACGACTTGGGCCCAGAAGTCACAGGTTTGCTCTCAGTCTAGGCCAGTGGTTCTCAACTTGTGGGTCATGACCCCATTGGGAATTGAATGATACTTTCACAGGGTTCTCCCAATTCATAGCAGCAGCAAAATTGCAGTTATAAAATAGCAATGAAACCAATTTTATGTTTGTGGTTCACCACAACATAAGAAACTGTACTAAAGTGTTGTGGCATTAGGAAGGTTGAGAATCATTGGTTTAAGCAATCATATACCACTTAGAGGCAGAGTGTGTTTTCGGGGGACTGATACTTCCTCACATCCCAATGGATGGAATATCAAAGAATCTGCAAGCACGTTTGAAAGCTACCATGGTGAATAGATTTCAGCAAACTTCTAATAAATCAAATCATGATCTTTCTTTGAATTATGTAACAGTTGCATTCCTAGAAAATTCAGAGTTTATTAAAATGTATAAAATATATCCAGGGAATTCAAAAAGCTTGTGGGAAAATTTCATATCTTTTCCCACTTCTCTGTGAATGTTTGAAGCTCCCTCTTATGCTACTTGTTTGTATATTATTTTATTTGTATGACCTTTATACACAGAGTCTAGCAGGATTTCTGAAAGTCCTGTGGAACACAACCTATTTGCTTCACTGTTGCAGGGAACATTTTACATATTTCAGCTTAGTTGGCATGCTTGTTTTGTGCCCACAAAATAACTGTAGTGCACCAACTTTCACCCCCACCTCGTTGCTATGTTTCTTTCTGCACACTGGCTCCCTTTACTTGCCCGGTACATTGCTTGGGGATCAAAATGGCATCCTCAACTCTAAATCGACAGCCTCTCAGACTGTCTATCATATTCTATGGGCCTGATGGCACTATGGTGTTAAGTGATTAGTTACTAACAGCAAGGGCAGTGTTCAAACCCACTGCTGCTCCTTGGAAGAAAGATGTGGAAATCTGTTCTCATAAAGACCCTCTAACTGGAGACCTCCTGGGACAGTGTATTTTTTTTCTATAGGGTCGTGATGAGTCAGAATAGACTCTGGGGTAAGGAGTAAATGCTCCCATTTGTATCTGATGGTAATGATGATGGTGGTGATAATGATATTAATTGTGATGATGACAATCATGATGGTAGTGATATCGGTGATGATGGTGAAGTTGTTGAAGATGCTGGTGATGACAATAAAATAGTGGCTAGCATTACTGCGCTTTTTCAGGGAATACATTGTGTGATTTGCTTTATATGAACAATGCCACTGCATGTTGATAACCATAAGGCAAATATAATTGTCCTTATTTTTTTCTGGTGAAGAATGGGGGATTTGAAAGCTTAAGGAACCTATAAAGATCTCAAAGCTAAAATTCAAGGTACAGAGAGATTCAGTCTTGTTCTCAGGATTCTATCCAGGCCCGATAGCTGTGCAACCCCATCCAGTCAGCTTAGCTTTGGCTGAGAAAAAGAGATGATGGCCTGTCTACAAAATATCTGGGAGAAGTTTCCTCAGAAGAGGACTATAGACAGGTAGATGCAATGATTATTATCTCTGGTGCAGTAAGAGGAAGCCAGGTTCAAAGCAGATGTGGAAATCATAGATGTGGAATTAGCCTGCTCTCCTAGACCAGGCAATTTTATTCCAGACTCTGGGGAAAGACTGTGACTCACACTTATTATCTACAAGCCTTTGAGAATCCTGGAGAACAGAGAAAATGCAGTTCTCATATTAAATACAATAAGCTAGAGTTTAGAGACTTTAGTCCCAACGAAGGTTGTGAGTTCCCAACTCATGGAAACACCAGTGTTACAGGCTAGAACCTGTTTCACTGGATTTTCCTGGCGGTAGCCTTTATGAAGGGAGTTTGCCAGGCTGATCTTCATGGAGTCCTTGAATGTGTTTAAGCCACCGACCTTTAAGTTGGCAACTGATTGCAAATGTCTTGTACCACTCCAACTCCTCAGAAGGCCAGTTATCTCTGCCCTGACACCCTCATCATCCCCCTTCCAGGACATGTAACCCCCAGAACCACGTGGTGTCATTCAATGGGACAGCTTTGCAGATCTGTGATTCAAGATGGAAATCCACAGCCATGGAAATGTCTAATGCACTGGATATTTACTAATGAGCTGCCTTCCTTTAGCAAGAAAATACTTTACAAGCTCAATTTTGTTTGAGATTTAAAAATGAGAAAGATAAAATTGCACCACAAAAAAACAAGAAAGAAAAATAGCATGCGCGCCTTCATTCAGTCGCAGCCAACTGGATTTCTCGCCTCTTAGCTCTCTCTCTTTCTCGTTTTCAAAAAACAAAACAAATTTATCATATAAATTTTTGGCACATAACATATCCTGATTTAACATTGCATTTCTGTAGTTTTTAAAATGTGTTCATAAAATCCTTTGAGTGCTTCTTGGAAATAGAACCACATTTTTAGAAAGAAGTGTTATTGAGGTGTTCTCCAGATTAAAAAAATGTCTGGCTATAACATATTTTATGTCTATGTGACATGTTTTATATAAAAATATAATCATATTGGTGGGGGCGGGGAGCACACAAGATGAACAGATGTAAAGAAAATACACACTCTTGTTTGCATTCGGACCATTAATTCTATGGCAAATAATGTCTCAAGTGCTTTATGTGTTCCTCGAATGGTATTTTCAGTGCAAATCCAAGTAGCTTATTCAGTGAAGGTCCATAGCTCTATTTCAAAACACATTTGGACCCCTCAGTGCTGTGGGAAAAAGGCACCACTTGACAGACCCCAACCTCTGTTTGCTCAGGTCTGCTCGCCACACTCTCCCCCACCTCCTCCTGTGCCCTGCTGTCATTGATGAAGAGAAGACAGTGTGAAGCACCGAATCTCTTTCCAACCAGAGTGGATTCTCATTGACAGATGAGAGCGATCCCTTTTGTCCCATGTCCCCGTCTCCTGCAGAGATGTGTGCAAACCAGGAAAAGCGCGTTCCTAAATTAATTTCAATTCTATTCATCCTCTAGGCCATCGCTTCTCAAATTTCTTTGAGAACTTTGGTCCTATAGCCCATCATCCGGGATGGAGTATAGATATCTGCGTCTGCAGCCTTTGCCCCCACCCCTTTGCAGCATGCACCACCCCCCTCCCCCGGCTCTAGTGATGGTTGTTAGGTGTTACAGAGTTGGTTTTGACACGTGGCAACCCTGTGCTGATCAGAATGAAATACCACCTGGTCCTCCACCATCCTCACAGTCGTTCTTATGCTTGAGGCCCTCCTCACAGCCACTGTTTCATTCCAATGGTGGGACGGTGCCTCCCGCAGTGGAGAATGCCGAAACACTCCCTCACTGTCCAATCAAACCTTCTGCAATGATGGAGATATTCAATATCGGTGCCATCCACCACAGCAGCTACTAAACTCGTATGGCTGTTGAGAAGTCGAAATGTATAGGCTTCAATTCATTTATGTTTAAACAGCCCCACGAGACTGGTACTGACCATACTGATCAGATTGTTCTCAAGCCATCAGAGCTTTCGTATAACTAAATAAACCTAAGTGTTGTGAGAGTGTGGTCCGAATAAAAATGGGCCAAGATTACAGGGTAAGTCGTCTTCTACCAGAAACAAATGCCACTTGAAATACACTCAAGCATTTACGGGGCCAGGAGGCTGCTACTTCAGTCATCTGATTCTTCCCTTCGTGTGGGAGATCCAGGGCCAATGCTCTCCCAATGTACCTCATGCGCAGTCAGCATCCCTCCCTCAGTGGAGGCGACATGTTGGTAGGAGGCTGCAAAAGTTTCCATAGAGCTTCCTGGCAAACATGGACCAGGAAGCAAGGCCTGTAAATCTGGGTTGAAAATGTCAGTCGGTGAGAACCTTCTGAGTCATTGCAGTTCAAGCTACCACTGATCATAGGGATAATGCAGGGCCAGGTGGCATTTTGTTCTGTTATGTGCAGGCTGCCATGAGTACTATACTTGATCTTAGCCAAAAGGCCACGAAGAAACCCTGGTGGGGAAGTGGGTGTGTGTTGGGCTGCTAATCACAAGGTCAGAAGTTTGAAACCACCAGCTACTCTGTGCCAAAGGAGACTGTCTACTCCTGTGAAGATTTGCAGTCTCAGAAACCCATGGGGGGGGGGCGGGAAGAGAAATATACCCCCGTTCTATAGGATTGCAGTCAGCTGGGTGGCCGTGGGTTTGGATTGGGGTTTTTGAAGTCAACACCGAGTTGGGAATTGACTAAACAGAAGCTCACAACAGCAATATTTATAGGACAGCATCTCAGGGCTATGTGTGTGTGGTGACTGCTAAGTGCTCCAATAGGTTTGTTTGACTTTATTATATTATTTAGCCTCACTACCTTATGAAATAAGTATTATCATCATGCCTCTTTTTCTAAACAACTGAAGGAAAAATACAGAACATAGAGAACATTGAGGAACTAGCTAGTTCTTGGTTGAAAGAGGCTCTGAACCTAGGTCTGAGTCTAATAGCTGTGTGCTATGTTACTCATTCTTCTTAAATAGTTGTTGAAATGTACACTTCCTTTTACCTTTGAAAGATGCTGCTGACTATGTGGCCCATAAAAATCTGCAGATAAAACATATCTACAGGTACCATGAAGAAGAATGGGAATTCTAAAACCCTTTCTTGTGCTTGCGCGCGGAACCTGCCCACACATGAAGAGGAAGTTGTTTGAACAGAAGAAGGGGATATAGTCTATATGCTGAGCAGAGAATTCGGGAATACTCTAATGAAACAGTGCATGGTATCAGAAGTAGGATAAGGTCGATGACACAACCATGCTAACTAAAGACTTCAACCTTCAGTATGAATTGCAACCCAAAACAAAATCCTTACAACTAATCAGTGGACGATATCATGATACATGGAGGAAGGATTGAAGTTGTCAAGGATTTCATTTTCCTTGCATCTATGATCAATGCTCATGGAAGCAGCAGTCAAGAGGCCAAAAGACACTTTGCATTAGGTACATCTGCTGTAAAGGATTTCTTTAATGTTTCAAAGATGAGTGGAGGCAGTGATTATAAGCTGTGTAGAATATGAAAATAATGATAACTTATAATTTATCAAGGGGTCACAAGAGTGGGGGGAGGGAAGGAACAAAAAGGAGCTGACATCAAGGGCTTGATAGAAAGTAAATGTCTAGAAAAGAATGATGGCAACATATATACAAATGTGCTTACATGGATTGCTATAAAAACTGTGAGTCCCCAATAAAATGATCTTTTAATAATAATAAAAATAAAATATTTACAGATTCAGAAACAAACAAAAAATAAAATATCAAAGAGCAAGGATATCACTTTGAAGACTAAGTCAGGTATTTTCTCTTTTTTTAATGATTCCAATCACATTGCAATTTAATTTGTTGCTTAGTACTATTTTTTTATAAATCATTTTATCTGGGGCTCATACAATTCCCATCATGATCAATACATATGTCAATTGTATGCATACCACATTTGCACACCTGTTGCCATCAGCACCCCTGAAACATCCTCCCTCCACTTAGAACCCTAGTACCAGCTCCCCATATTTCCCCTCCTTCTCCACTCCCCCTCCCCATAAACCCTTAATAATTTACAAATTGTTATTACTTTTTCATTTTGTACTCTGTCCAACGTGTCCTTTCACCCACTTCCCTGCTCTCCGTACTCCAGAGAGGTCATATGTAGATCCCTGCAATTGGTTCCCTCCTTCAACTCTGCGTTCCCTCCACCTCCCAGTATCACTACTCCCACCACTGGTCCTGAAGGGATCATCTATCCTGAATTCCCTGTGTTTTCGGCTCCATTGCACATCCCCTTAAGCCAGGCATTTTCAATGCCACCCCCCCACCCCATGCATGTGTGAAAGTCGAACAGTACATAACAAAGACTGAAAAAGAATTGATGTAATTAAACTGATTAAATTGATGTAAATTAAATTGATGTAATTGGTGTTGGTGAAGAGTATTGAAAGTATTATGGACTATTAAGAGAACAAGAAAAAAATCTGTCTTGAAAGGATTTCGGCCAAAATGCTCCTTCGAAGGGAGGATTTTGGATGTGCTACCAGGAAGTACCAGTCTCTTGAAAAGGACCTCATGCTTGGTAGTGGGCCAGTGAAAAGGACAGCGGTGCTCCACGGGTTGGATTGGCAGCAGCAGTTGCAACAGTGAGCTCAATCAGATCACTCCATGTGAGGATGGTATGGGATGGAGCAGCGTGCAGTGTTTCATTTGGTTGAACTTCGGGTCTCTATGAATTGGACCCCGCTTCATGGCACCTAACAATAACAACCGATTGGAGTCCCTGGGTGATGCAAATAGTTAGCACACTTAGCTTTGACATGAAAGGTTACAGGATCAGAGCCACCCAGAGGAACCTCTTGATAAAGACCTGGCAACCCATTTCAAAATAACCAGCTAGTGAAAACCCTGTGAAACACAGTTCTGGACTAACCCCATGAGTTGGAAATGATTTGTTGGCAACGAGTTACTTACAAACTGGCTAGACCTTTCATTCTCACTGGAAAGTTCTGTTTCCACACAGACAAGATTATAAGCTATGCCATGAAAGGGAGCCCTACGACCCCAAACTTCCAAGGTTCCTGGTTGTCTACTAGTTCCTTGATAACCCTGTTTTCCTAGCACCCATTGCTACCAAGTCTATTCCAACTCATGAAGGGTCTGTGCATCAGAGCAGAATGGCTCCAAGTGGTTACCGAGACTGCGAATCTCTGTTGACACAGATTTCCTCATCTTTCTCCCGCAGAGCAAGTGGTGGGTTAGCAGCTCAACTATTCACCCAGTATGCTGCTCCTTTTACAAGAAGAGGTGTATAAAAAGTATGTGTGACCACCCCCACCCCCCGAGGTGCTGGAAAACATTGCCTTTGCATTTAGCTGGGGTCATGAGACAGTTGAGTGTTAAGATCGCCAATAATGATGCCAAAGAAGTCCTAGGTGTCTGGTGGGCGTTTCACAGCCTCAGAGAAGTTGCTTTATCTTTGAAACACCTGTTTTGATCAGGAACATGGAATTAATAATAGTTGCTTTTTCACATGTCTCTCTCTGTGAATCAATGAAAGAATGCACTTGAAGATTTTACCATGGAGTCAAGTGTACAATAAGTGTTAGAATAAATGTTAGAAACTACTGCTGTTATTCTTAGTCTATACAAAATAGATGACATATTGTATTGGGCAAATCTGCTGCCAAAAGGCCTTCTTCAAGTTTTAAAAGAACAAAGATGTGACTTTGATAGCTAGAAGGCTCCTGATGTTAACTGTGGTCATATTCACTTGACATGAATGTGAAAGTTGGACAACAAGCAAGGAAGACAGAAGGATTGATGCATTCGAACTGCATCATTGCCAAAGAATAGTGAATACCCCATGAATTGTCAGCAGAACAATCGAACCAGTCTTAGGAAAAATACAGCCAATGTACTCCTTTGACTTACTTTGGCTATATTATCAAGAAATGCCAATCACTAGAAAAGAACTTCACATTTGGTAAAATAGAGGAAACATCAAAGGTGAAGGAAACCCTCAGTGATCTACACAATAGCCTCAACAATGGACACTGATTGTGTGATGGTCATGAAGGAAATACGGGACTGGACGGTGATGCCTTCTGTTACATGCAAGGTTTCCGTGAGTCACAGCTGACTTGATGGCAATTAACATCAATCAGCACCTATGCTCGCATCAGCTCATACTCATTGAGTTTATTGTTAATTTCTCATATAGATCACACTAGCAGGGAAAACACATGAATCAAAGCCAATGAGATGACTTTTTCTCTCTCCTGAGGGGTAATTGCTATAAAATTAGCCTCAGCATTGCTTGTTTGTAGGTAATGGGTGAAAGGAGGGGAGAAACCTCTCGGTGAATGCTATTTTCTCCCTTATAATTAACAGAATGTAAACAGCAAGGGGGGATTCTTTCTGATCTCTCCCCATGATGGCCCAGATTCTTGGTTGTTCAGTATTCACCTCTGGTCTGCAACTGTTTATATTCTGTAGTATGTAATATACAGAAGGAAAGCAACGCATAGATTAGGAAGTGCCTATGGCAGAAGTAGTGGTGATGCCTTTGAATAGACAGCCAAAAGAATGACCAAGTCTGTGTTGAGAGTTACACTGCCAGAAAACCAGAATACTGAAGTTTCATCACATGTGTCAGTGCATGTTATCAAGAGGGACCAGTCCCTGGAGAAGGAAGTCAAGCTTGAAAAAGAGGAAGACCTGCAAGGAGATGAATTGACCGTGGCTGCAATGCTGAGCTCACACATTGAAGTGATTGAGGATGATGAGGGATTGGGCAATATTTGTCCTGCTACTCACAGACTCTCTGTAGGTTGGAAAAACTCAATGGCACCCAATAACAGTGACACAGCAGCAGTAGTGTAGTGGTAAAATTCTCATCTTCCATGTGGAAGAAACCATTCCTACCCAATCCACATTGTGTCCAGCCACTGCCTTCCTATCGGTGGGTGTTTGTATGTGGCCGATACTAAACAGGTTTCAGTGGAGCTTCCAGAGTAAGCCAGACTGGGTGGAAGAGTCTGATCATCTCCCTCTCACAAATTCAGCTAGTGAAAAGCCTGAAGGTCACAAGGGTACAATCCCACCAGGCATGGGGCCTCCAAGAATTGAGGGCCAACTCAGTGCAGTGGCAACAACAAGACCATGCCAGAATCAGAACCTATGCCTGAGTCCCAGCTTTGTATCAGTTCACTCAACAGCAGTGGCCTCAGAGAAATCACTTTCAGCGGAGCCATCTGTGAAATGAAAAATCCCAGCTCCAGGACTGTTCACATGCTACCTGATTAGGACACCGTTTATTAACGTCCAGTGAACCAATCTTGACTTAGAAACTGCTTTATCAACAGTCATATAATTACTTCTGGCTGAGTTGGGGCAATGCTAGCTACTGTAATAGATAATTGTGCAAATCCCAGCGACAGCAATGGCAGGAGTTTATTTCTTACTCATGTAAAGGCCAACCTGGGGCTCTTAACAACAGGGAGCTTTCCTCTGGGAGGGTGGGGAGTGGGGTCAAGGGTCCAGTTCCCTTGCATCCCTGCAGCTTTCAGCATTGGTTCCAACATTGCCAGGTAAGAGGGAGTGCCTGGGGAATTGATTATGAGAAGTGTCTAAGGTTAGACCTGAATGCAGATCATATTACTTACACTGCCTTCTATTGGTTGAACTCAGACTCACAGGCACAGTCAACTGGGACCAATGTTTGGGAAATGTAGTTTAGCAGAGTGCACAGAGGAAGAAATGGGTCTGCTCATCATCCAGTAGCCTCTGCCCTACTGCTGTCATTATCACCTCAGGTGGCACTTATTGAAGCAAAAACATTGAAACCTGACCTTTTAGGAAGGTTGGTGATTGTGCATGTGTGTCTATGGTGGGGGCAGTAGATAAGCTTTGTTGTTTAACCTGCTGAAAACAGTTGATGAATTCCTTCTCATTACTATACATACGTCATTAGTGTTGGTTTTGAATTTTATGTGCCCCACACCCAATATATGTTCTAAGTGTTAACCCCTGTACCTGTGGATGTCATTCATGTTTATGCTATCGTGTCAATGTAAAGTCTGCCTTAAATCAATCAGCTTTAAAAGAAGAAGCCAATAGATCAGGGCTGAGCCCCGGTGGCCTAAGTGGGTGAGTGCAGGACTGCGGCCTGCGGGCTTGGCGGTTCAAACCCAGTGGCGGCTCTCAGGAGCAGTGCTGGATATTTCCCATGACCCCCAGAGGGCAGTGATGCCCACCCAAAAAAAACACAATTACAAAAAGAAACTAATAGATCAGACACAGAAAAGAGGAAATGCACCATATGAAGCTCACCAAGGACCTGGAACAGAAACTGAGAAAACAAAAAGCCTTCCTTTTAGAACTGATTGGGAGAAAAGGTCTTCCCTTAGATCTGGCCCCTTAATTTAAACGTCTACCTGCCTAAATGGAAAAAAAATATGAATTTCTGTTTGTTCAAGCCACCACTGGTGATATTTTTGTTATAGCAGCAATAAGAAACTAAGACATTTAGATGTTAACATCTCTTGTGGAAGGTTCAAGGAGGTCTCCTGGTGTCGTGGTGACCAATCAGGCTGCTAACTTCAAGCTCATCAGTTCAAAACCACCAGGTGCTTCAGGGAAGATGCACTGGGCTTTTTACTTCAGTAAAGAGATACAGTCTCGAAAACTCACATGAACAGTTCTACCTTGTCCTTGAGGATCAATATGTGCTGGGCACAACTTGGTGGCAGTGAGTTTGGCTTTCCTTTGCTTCTTTGTGGAACCTCCATCCTTTATTGGCTAGTACATGGTATCAAGGATACAAAGATCCTATCCTGCTTTCTGATTGGCTCTTAGGGATACGGAGGGGTATCCTGAGGAACCCTTCCAGGCCAACTATGTCCTTCGAGTTCAGATTCCTTGACTTCCTGGCCCTTTGTAACTGATAGTGCACAGCACCTCACCACAGGTGAGTTGAGCTACAATGGCACCTTTCCCCTGCCTTCTCCACTGCATGGCCTACAGCATTTCTCTCTGGTTTGGGGGAATAATTCTTATCATCTCTGACTTTGCGTGTCATCATGCCAATTTTTGTCATTGCCTCTTATAGTTTTGACAATTGTAGAGTATATACTGGTGGAGCCTATGCACCCACGTCAAGAGAAAATTTATAGCCTTGGATCCATGTAAAAGGTCACTATGATTGGAATAGATTCAATGGCAGCAGGTGTTCATGTTTGGGTGTGTTCCAAAGGAAGTTCCAGTGGCACAGTGGTTAAGTGCTCAGCTGGCAACTAAAGGTTGGTGATGGGTGCCCACCAGCTGCTCCACATGTTGCTTCAATAAGATTCACAGCCTTGGCGTGGCAGTCACTCATCTGATGCCAATTTCAGGATTGTGAATGTTGGGGTGGAGTCTAGCCTGTCAGTCTGGAGATAGCCACTGAGACCTCTGTGTGGGCATGGCTTTCTCCTGAGAATTCTAGGAAATCTGTTCCTTTTTCTCCCTTGGAGATGAGAAACTCACGACTCAGTCCCTTGGAGATATTCTACTGACAAGACACAAGGTCTGTGATTGTCCTGGTGTCATTACATGTGCTTTGTGAGTCTGAAGAGGACTTATAGATTGGTACTGGACATATGGGCTAATATCTGATTTATGACCTTGGACCGTACTAGGTTGGGATGCTTTCTCAGTATTCCATTCCTCTTGTATATAAACCTCTCCCTTATATACATATGCATGTTTATGAATTTTTTTATCTAATCCACTTGGATTAACACATTTGGAAACCCTATGAGTCGGCTGTACCCTGTCCTACAGAGTTTCCATGGGTGGAGTTGACATGTCAGCTTTGGATGTCTTGTCTGGATGGAGGGAGATGGGCCGAAAGGCACCCTTGTGGTGCAGTGGTTAAGTGCTTGACCGATAAGCTAAAACCCAGTGGTTTGAACCCATCAGCCACTCTGTGGGAGAAAGATGTGGCAGTCTCCTTCCATAAAGATCTACAGCCTTGGAAACGATGAGGCAGTTCTACTCTGTTCTACGGAGGGCCAAAGAGTTAGAATAGGCTGATTGATAATGGGTTTGGTTTTTGTGTGCGTGTGTGCACACAAATTATGGTAATTATATAATCATTTGAAGGGGTGGAGTCTAGCCTGTCAATCAGGTCATAGCCCCTGAGGTCTCTGCGTGGGTATGGCCTTCTCCTGAGGATTCTAGAAACTCCGATATTCTTTCTTGGAGGTCACAAACGCTCTCTCAGAAAAATCCCAGGGAGGCATTAAAGCTGATAAGATATAGGAAGCAAGGCTAGTGCTCTCAGTTGGAGGAACCATGTGGCTATCCCTGACAGCACTGATATGCTTACAACACAAGACTTTCCACTGATTGGTCTGTGATCTTCCTGTATTGGGCATCATTGCATATGTTTCATGAGTCTGAAGAATACTTTATCAATTGGTATCAGACATCTGGAATTGATATGGACTGGGCTGGGATGTTTTCTTAATATATAATTACTCTTTATTTAAATTTCTTTCTTATACACATATGAGTGTCTAAATTTGTTTCTCTAGTAGACACAGATTAACCCTGCACAACGCATGTGGGGTGTATGTGTGTGTGTGTGTGTGTGTGTGTACTGAAGAAACTGCAGAAACTAGTGAACAGAGTTTAGTTAGATCTCCTTTCTGCAAGGCGTTCTATATCTCTTTGTCAGTATTTTCATGTACAAAAGTGTGACACTAGGACACAGTTGTGACATTTTGCTTTGGCTGCTTTGGAGATGAATGTCAGTGATAAAGCATACAATCCTGATATCTAGCACATGGCAAATGCCCAAGACTGGTTAGTTTCCTCATCCTTTTGATGCAACCTGTGAAATTACAAAGCCAAGATGGGCCTACTCTTTGCCGTCAAGAATCATACAAGCCAATTGCATATACAAGGGTACTGACATCAATTAGGGCAGCTTTCTTCATGCTGAGCTGGTACCTGCCTTTTAAGAAATGCAACAACTTACATCATTTACAAAATTACCAGTGAGAAGCTATGTTAGGGTAAGTTCTCTAAAGAAGCAAAACCAATGATGCTTGTATATGTATGTATGTGAACAGAGAGAGATTTATATCAAGAAATGACTTAGTTGGTTGTAGAAGTGGGTAAATCCAATCTGGTTCAAGTCTGGAGATCAGATATGAGTAGAAGCCTTCTTCTGCCTCCTGTAACTGCAAGCACTGATGAACAAGAAATAGGAAGACTACAGGCTGATAGATACCAAACTGAATAAATCCAATGTTGCAAATCCACTGATGGCTCCTGGCATCAACAATAACAAGAGGTCCACAAAGCAGATACAAGATGCAAGTTCAGCAGTCAAAGTGAGTTTACTTCTGTACACTGCCAGTTTATACTAAGATTGACCCCCTTCAATTGCATCAAGGCTGTGAAAAGATTAAGGAGGGTCTTTTCACCCCACCACTGCATGGCTGCTTCCCGGAAGTTGCCATCATGGAGTTGACTGTGTTAGATCATTTCATGGTAAGCCTTCAGATGACTCACTTCGAACACACTATTAGAGAGCAGTCCCTGGAAAAGGACATCAGGCTTAGCAAGCTAGAGGATCAGAGAAAAAGAAGACCTTCAATGAGATGCGTTGGCTCAGGGAGTGCAACAATGAGTTCAAACATACCTACTCTTTATTACAGGACTATGCAATGTTTTGTTCTGGTACCTATAAGGTCACTAGGAGTAACTTCATCTAACATATATTGCACATATTGCCTAGAGAGACCATTCTCTGGCATCGTGCTTGGTAATCTGGAGGGGCAGTGAAAAAGAGGAAGGCCCTAAAGACAGTGTGACATAGTGGCTGGCTATGACAATGAGCTCAAACCTAAAGAGCATTGTGAGACCAGCACAGAAATCAGGTATGCTTCCTTCACTTGTACACAGGGCTGCAATGAGTTGGAATTGACAGGATGGCACCTAGCAGCATAACAGTAACTGCCAGGAATCCACGTGGATGCATTTGTTCCTTTCTTTTTGTGTTAGTCCAGGTAAACTAGAGGAACAAATTTCATAGACACACATGGATATAAGGGAATGGTTTATATACAAAAGGAATGGAACACTGAGAAAGTATCCCAACCCAATCCAGTTCAAAATCCTAAATCCGATATTAGCCAATATACCCAATACCTGTCTATAATGCCTCCTTCCAACTTGTGAAGTCACAGGTCAGTGGGTGCAGAATCCCAGTGCTGGCAGGGGTCTCCCCATGGCTCCTCGCTTCCAGGGCTCAGGGTCCATCAACAGCATCCAGTGGTGGCAGAAGCAACTCATCACTGGCAAGGGTCTCCATGTGGCCTCTCCAGTTTCAGAGGTCTGGCTCCATCAGGGCCAAGCCATGTGTCTTCTCCGGCTCCTCAGATACTGCCATCTTGTTTTATCCATGATTCATCATCTCTGAGACTAACTCCCAACAACTGGGGAAGATAGCTTCTCATCTTCACGAGGGAAATATCGTGAGATTTCCCAGATATATCAGGAAAAAGCCATGCCCACACAGAGACGTCATTGGCTACTCAATGGCTATCTCCAGATTAACAGGCTAGACTCCAACCCTACATCTCAATCATAAAATTAACATAAGCACATGGCTGCCACATTTTATTTCTTTGTTCTATTTGTGTGTATTTGTGCCTATTATGCTTTTTAAAAAAAAAAAACGGGCTGAGCCCCAGTGGCATAGGTGATTGAGTGTGGGACTGCAGCCCATGGGCTTGGCAGTTCAAATCCAGCGGCATCTCTCAGGAGCAGCGCTGGGTGGCTCCCAAGAACACCAGAGGGCAGTGATGCCCCCCCCCCAAAAAAAACCCTAACAACTCAGAAGTGATTGGATTTAGAACTCATTCTTAACATGGTGGGGCGGTGGGAGAAAGCCCTGCTTCCAAGCAGGGTCATACTTACAGGCATTGAAAACAAGCAAACAAGCAATCAAAACCTGTTGTTACCTAGTAGATTCAGACACTTAGCTGCAGAGCAGAAAAACCCTTGTAAGGTTTACAGGGCTGGTGGTGCAGTGGTTGCATGTTGAACTTAAAATCACCAGCTATCCCATTGGATGAGATGAGACTTTCTACTTCCATATGGATTTATGGTTTTGGAACTCGCCCACCCGGACAGTTTTACTCTGTCCCTTTGGGTCTCTGTGAGGGAGACACAATTGGCTGGCATTATCTTTGGTTGTGATTTGCCTCTTTCTAGGAGCAAAGAGCTCCCTGGATTCTGTGGAGTGAATGGTTAGTTTGAACTGTCAACCTTTTGGTTCACTTCTGAGCATTTAACAGCTCCACCACCAGGGTTCTCAGATCGAGAAATATAGGGACCAGAATATCAATGCTTATTTGGGGGGACACTTAGATGAAATGCACATGGATAGGCAAGCCCCTTAAGACAGAAAGAAGTTAGCATGCCTGAGGGAAGAGATGGATGGGCCTCGAGGATGATTGCTGCTGGGTCTCTCTCCAAAATGATGAAGATGTTTGAAATTTGATAGTGGTGATGATTGCTCACCTCTTTGAATATACTCAAAACCTTGGAGTGAAATACCTTTAAAGGGTGCATTTTATGGTAGATGAATTATGTCTCAATAAATCTGTCATAAAAGATTAAAAGCTTTATGCACAAGATGATGCCATGGCATTTTTTTCTAAGGGTGAAATACAATTGTAAATACTCTAAATGTTCTAGAATAGGAGAAGTGAAATATGACATGGCCACTGAGGGACTCTGCATCCATTTCACCACCAAATCTCTTCTGGGTTTTCTTTCTTTTACTAGAAAGAACTCCTTCACAGCAACCTCATTTCTTTCTGAGCATCTCCCCATGGATTCCTGTGGGCTTCAAAACTGACTGATGGTGGGGGGGGGGGGTAATGTGTTCACTCAGGATTTTTTCCCATGCATCCACGTGGTAGCAGGAATCAGGCTTCACTTCTTTTGAACCACTGAATTGTTTCCATGGCATACCATATTTGGTTTATCCAGTCACCACTTGGTGAGTGGTTGGGTTGTTTCTACTTTGGGCTATTATGCTATAAACATCCTGCACAAGTCTTCCTGAAGACATGTGCTTTCAATTCTTTTGAGTGTATGTGTAGGAGTGTGGAATTTTGGGGTCATATGTTAATTCTGTTTAACATTTGGTGGAACTGCCAAACTTTTCCCAATTGGTGACACCCTTCCACAATCCCACTGGCATCGTAACATTTACTATGGAAGAGACTTCCTCTTGAATGAAAAAGGCTGTCCCCACATTCATCCTGTGGAGAGAGTCTTTTCTCAAATTGTCCTAAAAATAATGTAGAATGTTTCTTTTAATCCCTCACACTCCAGAAGGGACAAATGTGCCACTTTAAAAAGTTAATTTCTTGAGATTTGGGGAAGATGGGAAGACATGACTATATAAACAATTATTGGTCCAATCTTTGGGTATCTAGGGTCCTGTATGGCTTAAGGGGCCTTTGAAGGTGCCAATGATTAACACACTCTGTTTCTAATGGAAAGTTTGAGTCAACCCAGAGATGTCTAAGGCTAAACACCTAGGAATCTATTTACAAGACAACAACAAATTAGTCACCTGAAAACCTTGTGGAGCACAGTTCTACTCCACAACACTGGGAGTCTCGCTAAGTTAGAGTGAGCTTGATGACAACTGGTAGCTTTGGTTCAAATCAGCCCTCCCACTAGCTGTACTGTCATCCTAACTGACCGTTCTACCTGTGACACACAAATCATTTCTGTGTTCTGAGAGTTAGATCAGACCTGAATAGGATGGGTTCTAAATCTAATGATTTCTGCCTAGTGAAGAGAGCACATTAAACACAGAGACGTGCACCAGGGGAAAGACAGGTATCGCACAGGGTCATCTACAAGCCAAGGAACAAGCAAGACCACCCATGGATTGGCAGCATTAGGTAGCTGAGACCACCCCACTCCCTCCTGACTTCAGTTTTGCTTTCATGAGGTTTTATTTGGGGAAGGGAGGGGTGGAGGCCTAGCTGTTCTCCTGGGATAAATCTTTCTATGCCCGGGAATAAAGTTCACATTAACTCCCAAGCCCAAGAGATTAGGGGAGTGGGGAGGGATGGCTTTGCTTCCATTTCTTTCCTCAGAGTCCAACATTTGTCACCAGTTTTCCTTTGGGGCACCAGAAATGGCATCTTCTGAAGATGAAAGAGTGGGAGAATGAACTCTCTTCATCTTACTCTCCCCAAAGCACCTGGTCTGTCAGTCACCCCTCCATATTCCCCAATGCAGGTTATTCCAGACGTCAGATGAAAACAGACCAGAGAAGCACAGTACTCAGTCCAAGCCAGTCCCTTTCCAGGCATTTGGCCTGCATTTATCCATCTGGGGTTGAGTCACACTCACTGTCCTGGTGTGTCTGTTAATGAACCAACAGAGCCATATGAAACAGAATCGACCTGACAGCAATGCAATTGTGTTGACCCATTTGTTTGTTTCATATTTCAGTCTAAGTATCAATGCAAGGTAGTATCGTTGAAATAAGCCCAAAGAAACAACAGAAATAAGCTAATGCATAAGGGAAAATCACTTCTCTGTTTGTCACGATGCCACCTCCGGGTCCAGGGGTGAGATGTCTGCTCTGAGTTGTGAGCCCTCCCCAAGGCTGTGGTGTTTGATTTTCCTCAGCACACTGCTACAAAGCCTCCTTATTTTCATCTAGCAAGGTGGTGCCACCTGCGTAAGGCAGATGGTTCCTGAGCCTCCTCTAATCCTAACGGTGTGTTCTGTGGGCTCAGACAGAACATTTGTGAGGACGAAACAGGACGGGAAATGGTTGGATTTGTTGAAGATATGCCCTTCTCCACCTCCTCCACTCCCCCCCGCCGAACCCCCCGCTGCCACAAGCCAGAACTGACCTTTGGGCCACAATGACCTAAGGGAAGAGACTCGAGTGAAACTCATAAAACGCCATCAGAAGACATTCTTTTCTGTTTTATAATCGCTTTTGCACAATCAGGCACTTAGTAGGAATACTTTCAAGGTTTGCTTTTCAGGACAGGGAATTGGGGTACTGTTGCAGCAGGCAATGACCTGGATCTTGTGCCGACTGGTCATCAGTTGTTCTTGTCCCGCCAGTGAGATCCGGCTTCTGCAAAGAGAAAACACAGAAGAGGAAAGCATGAATGGATCTCTAGAGTTTTCCGCACTGAAGTCTTTTCCCATTTACACGATCATTAATAGCTGAGAAATGAGCAAGGCCTGAGAGCCCCAGAGTACCAATTGCTTACAAAGCCAATTGCCAAGAGCTCTGACCTTTTGCTTTAAATCTTTTCCTCGTCACATGAAATCCATCCACGCTTTCACTGGTCTTTGGCCTCCATCATCTCCAAAGTCATTTGGAGAGCTTGGTTTGCAGACAGCTTTGCCTAAACATCTTGAATTTAGTGATATGCCATTCTGGGCAAGCGGAGGGAATACTCTGTCGTTGTGCGATGTAAATTACATGGGAGCATGCCAGGGAAGATCACGATAGAAGGAGTTGGAATAAACCAGGAGTGCTCAAACTTTTTAAACAGTGGGCCAGTTCACCATCCCTCAGACCGTTGGAGAGCCGGACTATAGTTTAAAAACAAAACAAAACAAGAACAATGAACAAATTCAATGCAGGCCTGGGATGAGTCGGCTGCTAAGCAGGACAGCAGCAGCCGCAGAAACCCCTGGCAGTCTGGATAAATGCCCACGGTGGGCCGCATGTGGCCCGCAGGCCATGGTTTGAGATCTTTGGTAAGCAATAGGAAAAAAAACACAACCGTTCAGGCAGATGACGCATCCAACAGGCACCATTGTATACCTACTCAAGGCAAGGGTGCAGGAGTGAAAAGAAGTAGATGACATCAGGAGCCTTAGGGTGGCGCATGCTAGGGTGCTCCAGACTGTCTCGAGACTCTGGCTTGGGTCGAATCTGCATGTGTAAGCAAGAAGGCCGGTCTGAGAAACCAGGGTGGGAACCTGGCCGGACAGCGGCCTCCATGTTCTCTCACTCACACAGACAGCGCCTGCACGCCGTATGATTGTAAGCTTTCTTCTTTTTCTTTTCTAATATGCAGGCATCATTTTAGAACTGCAACTGGTCCTCTTCAACAGCCACCAAACATGTGTTTTACGTGTCAGAAGAAAGAACCAAACTTTTTGCCATCAATACGGGCTCATAGGGACACGACAGGACAGGGTAGAATATCCTTCTGGAGTTCTGAAGCTGTAAAAATTGATGGGAGTAAATCGCCTCCCCTTTGCTCCTCAGAACACCCAGTGGATTTGCACCGCTGACCTTGTGACCAGTAGCCTCACAAGTAACCTTGAGTGCCACTAGAGCTCCTTATTCCATAGAAAGGGGCTGCAAAATTTTACAGGAAAATTCCATTTCTCCATGAAATTGTTGAAGCCCCCTTGTGCACATAGGTGTATGTGCGTATGTGTGTAGATATGCATTGTATATAATATGTGCATGTGTTAGATCTACTATAATATATAAACATGTATATTAAATATATACTATATAACATATGTATTAAATGACTTTAAGCAACTTGATTGTTGCTAGTCGTCATTGTGTTGATCACATCTCACAGCAACCTTTCACATAACAGTGAACTGATGCCTCATCCTGGGACGGCCTTAAGATTACCTGCATGCTTGAGTCCATCTTGGCATCTCATGGTGCCAGCCCATCTCCCTGAGGCCCTCCTGAGGCCATGGTGTACACCTGCTTCATCAGCAGAGTGTGGTCATTCTGAATGACATGTCCAAAGCAAGTGGGTTATATAATGCTTTGTTGTAATTCCTTAAGTTTTCATTGACTAAATTTTGGAAGTGGGTCACCAGGTCTGTCTTCATGTAGAAGCTTCATGAAACCTGTCTGCCATGAATGGGACTGCTAATGTTTGAACTCCTAGAAGAATAGCAACACCCAGGCTAGTGCCATCCAACAAACTGAGGATGGTGGCCAACCCCTTCATGGCGATATAAATCACATGCCATACAAGGCACCCATTTAAAGTGTACACTTCAGTGGTTTTGAGTATCTCCACAGAGGCTGCATAACCATCACCCTCATTGATTCAGAGTCCTTTATGATATCTTCGTTGGAGAACTGAATCACTAAACCCAACACCAGAGACTTTGTAGACCTTTTTCTGTTGTAGTTGTGGTGCCTGGTACTATAGTTGGTGCTGAGACTGGCATTGTGCAATGCCAAAAAGGGTGGTGTGATGCGGCCAAGTGAGATGGAAAAGGAGCTTGGGAGACCCCTGCCTAGGCATCCTTATCCTTAACAGATGGACATAACAGACTGTCTGTCTTTGCAGCCAGCACACTATTTTCCAACCCATCTCAAATTCATGGAATGGATTTGACAGGAGCAGAAATAGAAGCCACTGAGCCTTGTAAGGGCTTGTTGGGTGAGTTCAATTCAGCATTGAGCATGGTTACACCTTGAGGTGAGACACCAAGATGTTACCAAACAAACAAGCAATGGTCAGTTCTGTTATGAACAATAACTAAGCTGAATTTAGCTTCCCTTCACAGTAAAAAGAGCCCTTGAGAGGCCAGGCATCAATCTGGACTCTTTGTGTTTCCTAAATCACTACAGCTAGAGCTCTCAGAGTGTGAGTGGCCAAGCCCAGCAGTCCTATTCATACCAAATGGGCTGTTCTGCTGGGGTCTGACCATCCTGAAGGTGCCAGGATGGAGGAACTGGCTGTCATCCATTGTAAGTAGAGCCACGGTATTTGTGTGTGTGTGTGTGTGTGTGTGTGTGTGTGTTTGAATCACCAGTACTCTCAGGGCTGTTCTATGTGTTGCCCTGGGCAGAGAGACAATGTATAATCAGGAAGACTGTGTTTTTTTGAGGGGCAAACAGGGTCTTGAAGCTGCCACTTCTATACACAGCCAGGTAGCAGGTAGCAAGGCCTACAGCTTCCAGAGCACCAATGCTTGATTACTTTCTGTACTGAATGAAAACTTTGGCTGTGATTTGGGAAGTGCCCCTAGAATCAGAAATTAATGGTGTTCTCCCATTCATTCTTTCAGGTATGAAACTGCTGAATTACATTTTCTCCGCTACAAATGAAATGATTTGGATTTTAAAACTGAGCTCCCAACTCCCTTTGTTTTCAGTACAGCATGCTTTCTTGGACTTCTCAATTCTATTTAGTAACCCAGTCAGATGTCTTCAGCAGTCACAACCTTGTCACCAGGCAAGGCTGCCACTCTGCTACTTGGCAAACCAAGTATGGTCAAATCTGAGGTCTTGATATTCTTTCTGGGTCATAACTGTCCCATCTCTCTCTTCATTTAACCCTGAACTCTCCTTTAGTGGGGACCAGCTTTGTTGGGTTATGATTACAGCAAGTTTTCTCTCAGTAAATTTCTCCAAGCCTTCCTTTGGTCATCTGTTAAGTAAGAGTCATAGTGACATCCACATCATCAGCTTAGGTCAGAGTGCCCTGGTGATGCTGAAATTCCACAGTGGGGTGGGTTTAAAGAACAGACCTTCATTATTTCACCAATCTGGAGGCTTACAGTCCCAATCAAGGGCACGGCCCTGTGAATTCCTTCTGGGAGCCCCTCTCATGGTTTGGGGTCTGATCTACCAGCAGTCCTAGGAGGCATGCTGCTCATAGATGATCCTTATATGTCACCCACCTCCCTTTCTCCATGTTTAATCTTCTCCTTTATTACCCCCAAGTGTTTATCCAAAGAACCTACCTTCTTTGGATAGGAGCACATGAATAAATCAAGAAAACCCCTGTTTTCAAATAAGTCCATCCACAGAGTTAGGGTTCCAACACATAATTTGGGGTGGGGAGAGGGAGACACAGATGGGTGCCAAGTCCCTGCGTGATGCAAATGGGTAACAGGCTTGACTGTTAGAAGCATCCCAGAAGAAAGGCTTGTCAGCAAATTCTGAAAAACCAGCAACTGAAAAATGATGGCGTATTCATCTACCCTGAAATGCATGGAATTACCATGAGTTAAAATACACTGGATAGCAGCCCTTGTTTTGCTGTTGGTGGTGTTTAATATGGAAGTGTGGTGAAGTAATATTTCTTGGTGCAGCCTTTCTTCCTATATATTTTTCGGTCACTCGCACCAAATGACTGGATGAGAGCTTGAAAATGGCTGGATGAGGGTAGAGGAGTCCAGTGAGAGGACTGGACAGTTTTGCTATTCTGCTGTGTATGAAACAACATCTCAGAAGCAGCAGTGGAGACAATGTCATGACCACTGGGAAAGAAGACTCAAGAGTGACACACATCTGAGATGCCTGTGCAGAGAGCAGGTGGTAGACTTCACAGCCCCTGGAATGAACAAAGTGGGGTGTCTTCCGACAGGAGGTTGGCTTGCAGAATAGGGTGCCCCTTTGACATTAATTGGCACCATAAGAGCTTTGTACCACTTTCTTGAGTATGGCAAAGGCCAGGGCACTGGACTGCATTGCTGACAGGGTCAGGACCAGACATGAATGGCTGCCAGCACAACTGAGAAGAAGCACTGTGGATCAAAGAACTGTATCCCAACATTTATGATCCTGACATAACCTGTCAGCTTCTTGACTATATTTCCATAATTGTGAATATCTGCGTAATCATTGCACTGTATTGTCACATCCTACAGAGAAGGAGAAAACTATGAGAGGGGCGGCCAGTGTCAGACTAGGGTAAAGATAGTTGAGGGGTGGAGACATGTCTGACTTCTCCCTCATGAGCAGATGTGAAATTGGATTCTCCCCTTTCTAGGGAAGCTGGAGGAGGTCAGATGTGGAGCCCATGCGATGTCTTGAGGATGTTATCTGAAGTGATAAATTCAAGATGTTAAACCCAAGTCCTGGTCCACAGTGGACCTTGTCTAAACAGAGGCTCTGAAGGTGCCTGCATTGGGAAGCACCACCCCTTCCTTATCTTCTTGTTCATCCCAGTGATTCCCGTCAATGCAGCATTGCTATGGCACCCCTTTGGAGGTGAAACCAAGAAGCATAGAGACCACAGGTCTAGTAAGTAGAAGGGCCAGCACAGCTATGCAGCCTCTCTTTGCAGGTTCCACTGCAGAGGGGGCGGGCTGCCTACCAGTCACAGGGGTTTCAGCATGGGAAGAGCTGGCTTCCCTCCTGCTTGCTCCTGGTTCCTCCCACACCCCAAAACCTCTCCTCTGCTCACCCTAAAGGCCCACAGAGTCTTTGAATTAAAACCTTGAGACAATTGTTAGGTGCACATCGTATTTGGAAGACAGAAGAAGTTTTAGTCTAATAATGGGAAAAAGAGTTAATAATAAAAGTTTTTTTTTTAAAAAGCAGTTTCACAGAAGAAGACTCACATACCTAATCCTAACCCTAATCTTTTCCATGCAATCACTCATCCCACCCTCTGATCTCTGTGGCCTGAGACTTGCCACTGCCATTTTACAGATAAGGCAAAAGAGACTCAGAATGAACTGATCAAGCCCACAGTGATGGGAGAGAGGCAGATTCATGTGATCTTGGAAATGCACGTGGAAATCCTGGAGTCAGTGAAAACTTATTTTTCATTACTTACCTTTTAAAAATAACCCAGCTCTTTAGAAAACCTGGAGTGATGTTCTATTTTAATCAGCCATCTCCTCCTATCCCAGTACCTCCAACTTGTGTCAAAACTCCTATTTTCTAGGAAACAATTTGGAATTCACATGTTAAGCATCTGCGGGACAATCGTGAATTGTCTCTACAAATTATTTGCTTAGAGGGCTGCTTGTTTACCTTGTTCAGAAGCAACAAAGTCTACATGGAAGAAACACACCAGCCTATGTGATCACAAAGTGTTGAAGGGACATCAAAGAACAAAAATTTTACATCATTATGAATGAGGGTGAGTGTGGAGTAGGGACCCAAAGTCTATCTGTAGGCAACTGGACATCCCCTTACAGAAGGGTCTCTGGGAGGAGATGAGTCAGTCAGGGTGCAGTATAGCAACGATAAAGTGTACAACTTTCCTCTAGTTCTTTAATGCTCCCCCCTCCCCACTATCACGATCCCAATTCTACCTTACAAATCTGGCTAGACTGGATATTGTACACTGGTACAGATAGGAACTGGAAACATGGGGAATCTAGGACAGATGAATCCTTCAGGACCAGTGGTGAGAGTGGCAATACCAGAAGGATGGAGGGAAGGTGGGGTAGAAGGGGGAAACCAACTACAACGATCTACATAATAATTCCTCCCTGGGGAACAGTCAACAGTAACATTAGTCAGTGTAAGACATGGAAAAATAATGATTTGTAAATTACCAGGTGGGAGAGTGGATATGGGAGGGAAGGGGAAAATTGAGAGCTGATACCAAGGGCTTAAGTAGAAAGCAAATGCTTTGAGAATGATGATAGCAACAAACGTACAAATGTGCTTGACACAATGGTTGTATGTATAGATTGTGATAATAGTTGTATGAACCCCAATAAATTAATTAAAACAAACTATAAAGAAAAGAAAAAAACATTATTGACCTAATTTGACCCTACTCAGTTTTCCAACTGGGAGTCCCTGTGTAGTGCACACAGTTACTGCCAAGCTGCTAACCAAAGGATTGGCGGGTGGAGTCCACACAGGAGCCTTGCTATAAAGGCGTGGAGCTCTACTTCCAAAAAACTAGCCAAAGAAAATCCCAAGAAGCACAACTATACTCTGATATACAGGGTCACCGAGAGCCCAGGGTGACTTAACAGCAGCCTGCTTGCTGGTTTGTTTATTTTCTGACCAATTGATACATAGAGGGTCTTCCTAATAATGTTTTTTGAAAGTGTGACCTGAGGCCACGTTTTCTTATAGCCAATGGCTCAGATTCCTCTGAAAATATGTCATACTCCTACACAAAATGCTTATTTCAAATAGTTGAGAAGGAAATAAATTCCAAGATTGTAAACTGTGCCACCAAGAAGAGAGTTACGCAAGAAACAAGTAAGAAGTTGGCTTGTGACTGCCTTTTGTAAGAAAAAAAGAAAGAACAAAGAGATATATAGAAACTATTTTTAAAATGGAGTAGAACTCAAAGGAGGTTGTCAAATGTCAAAAAGAATTAACATGAAATTATTGTAGAGAACGTCTAGCAAATATGGCCACCAATTTTCAAGGTGTGAGAGAAGGAAAAATATACTGGGGAAAGCTCATGTATATATGTGTGTGTGGCTATTAATTGAATGCCACCATATGGCAGGCCGGAACTGTGCTGTTCTCATTCTGTTGTCACACACATATGGACTCTATGAACAACAGAATCAAACATTGTCTGGTCCTGGGCCATCCTTCCAACTGGCCCCATGCTTGAGCTTTTTGTTGTAACTACAGACCCGCTACTGTACTAAATATGACATCCTTCAACAGGGACTGTCCCTGCTGAGATGGCGTATCACCATCCTTGTATCTAAAGAGCATTCTGGCTTTTCTTCTCTCAAAGAGGAGTTGTTCATTCTTCTGATACTTCATGCTATGCTCAATATTCTTTAGGAACATCATCACACAAAATTGAAGGGGTATCCACCTCCCCAAACCCAGATTACTTTTTCAAAACTATGTATTTAATATTTTTACAAAACAACTTTATCACCTTCAAAGTTTTCTCCATTATCCTTAATACAGTTGTCAGATCTGTGATTCTTATTCTTGGAAACATTTTTCAAACTCATCTGTTTAAATGACTGACCGATCATACCTCCCTCGTTGTATCATAACTTCTTCTATGTCATCAAATCACTGTCCTTTCCTGTTGCTTTTCATTCACAGAAACAAAAAGTAGTTGCATAGAATGAGATCAGATGAGTAAGGTGTGCGGGACTAGAGAGACAAGCTGTTTTTGCCCCAAACTGGCATACTGAGATGGCTGCATGAGCAGATGCATTGTTGTAGAGGAAAAATCAGTGCCCCCTCTGCCACAATTACACAATTTTTTCAAAACCTCTAAATAGAAAGCTTGATTAACAGTCTGACATGGTGGAAGGAACTCCAAATGCCCTATGACCCTCACATCAATAAAACAAATGAGCATTGTCTTGATCTTTGATTTCACTTGACATGTTTTCTAGGTAGTGGGGTGATGATTGATGTTTGCATTTGGGGTTTGTGAGAATAGCATCATGTCTCATAACCAGTAATGATCTTGAGAAAATGTCTGGGTTGCTTTAGAGCTGTTCTTTCAAAGCATGGCTTGTTTCCACTTGACCCTCTTTTCCCCTGGCCAATCAGAACCCGAGGCACAAATTTCACAGTGACCTTTCTTATTCCCAAGTCTTCTGTTAAGATTCACTGAACCTAGCTTCAAGATAATCCATATAACTTCCCCATCTCTTCAATGGCTCATTGTTGGTCTTTGGTACAAATGCATGAATTTTTGTCGACATTTTTGTCTATTTGGGAAGTTGACAGATGTCCAGAATAAGTTTTTGTCATCAATTAACATTGCACCTTTTTGAAATGAGAAAACCACTCGTAAACTTAAGTTTTTCCCAGAGGGATGTCCTTATAAACTATGTGCAACATGACAACCATTTCTGAGGCATTTTCCTAAGCAGGAAAGAAAATTTTGCAGCCACTCACCATTCTCTTAAATTGGCCATCGCAAAAAATGAGGTTCAAGCGAAACTGCTTTTATGAAAACATTTACTGTGACAAGAGAGAACCGTTCTAGATAATGCCACTGAGTGCACTAGCTCAGGGTGAGTTGTTTGATGCTCACCTCATGGGAAAAATACCTACTGTCAAAGTTCCACCAAGTGGATCTTTTTTCTGGTTGATTTTGGGTACCCACTTTTATGACAATTCTTTCTCATTTCTTGTTACACCTTTTTCAGGTTTCACATATATAGGAGGTGACTGAAATTACTCTGAATTTGGTCAGACACATGTTAGTCTTCAATATTATACCTTTGCTTTTGGAAACCACTTCACATAGGCCATTTTCAGTACAGTTGCTCCATTTGATTCCCTGAACTGCTGCTTCTATGCCCATTGATTTTACCTTCAATGTCTTCTCCACTTATTGTAGAGTTTCTTAGTTTATCCAGTTATGAGAATTTTCTTTTCTCTATGTTGCACTAAAATCCATATTAGAGATAGAAGATGTTGGCATCAGTAAGTGCTCAAATTCTCTTTGGTTTCAGTAAGCAAGGTTGTGTCATCTTCATGACCCAGGTTGTTAATATGTCTTCCTCTGATCTTGAGGCAGAGTACATATTCATGTAGTCCAGATTCTTTGTTGCTTTGCTCAGCACACAGATTCAATGCATATGGTGAAAATATACAACTCTAATGCTTAACATCTGTGTTCATCTGGATAAACTAGAGAAATTCATAGGCAGTTATGTATACAAGAAAGAGCTTTATATACAAGAGCAATTGAATATTGAGAAAACATCCCAGTCCAGTCCAGATCAAGTCCATAAGTCTGATATTAGCCTATATATCTGATACCAGTCTATACATGCCTTTTCAGACTCATGAACCACATGCAATCACACTGAATGCAGGAAGATCACAAGCCAGTGAGTGAAAAGTTGTGTGGAACCAGTGGCATTGTATGCATCTCAGCACTGGCAGGGGTCTCCACATGGCTCCCTCAGCTCAGGGCACTAGCCTAGCTCCATGTGTCTTATCGGCAGCAATGTTTTCCAGGGAGTAAGCCTTTGTTCTGCCTCCAGCGAGCTGTTTATCTCCTTGGATCTTCCACATGTCTCCATCAAGCTATGACCTATTTGACAGGATAAACTCCACCCCTTCATTCTTAATGCTTTCAAATTGGCAACAGATTATATAACTATCACACCTTCCCTGACTCTAAACCATACAGTCTCCTCTTATTCTGTTTGAACTTGATCTTTACACAGATTCTACATGAGCACAGTGAAGTGTCCTGAGATTCCCATTCTTTGCAATGCTGTACATAATTTTTATGATTCACATAATTTAGTAATGCCTTTGCCTCGTCCATCAGACAGAAGGAAATATTTTCCTGATCTCTGCTTTTAACCAAGACGCAACTGATGTCAACAATGATATCTCTCATTCTACTTGTTGCTCAACCAAAATCCATTTCTGTCCCTCCCTTCTCTTTCTCTACTCAATCCCCTTCCCTACCCTTCAGAGTTCCTTCCCTTCTCTTCTCTTCCCTTCCTTTTCCCTTTCCATTTCCTCTTTTGTTCCCCTTCCCCTTCCATCTGTCCCCTCCTCTCTCACATCCTCTCCTTTCCCTCACATTCTTTTCCCTTCCCTCCTCTTCTTTCCCATCCCCTTCCCTGCCATCTCTCTTCAATCCTATCTTTTTTCCTTTCTTCCCTTCTTTATCACTTCCTCTGCCCTCTCTTTTCATTTCTTTTTCTTTTACCCCCATTCCTTCTCCTCTCTTGCTTTGCCTTTCCTTTCCTTATAAAAGATCACTGACTTACAAACTATACATTGCTGTCCTACTTGGCCACCCAAAGGGTCAACATACATCAGCACCTCACAGTGGGAGGAGGAAGGAGAGAGACTAGTGAGATGTAATGCCAACACATATTATTCCATCTATAGATGTGATACAATGTAAGACCTCTATTTATACAAGCAGCTCTTGGGAGAAAGTTGCACAAGGCTCACAGAGAACAAAAATTACGACAATGGCTCAAGACTGGACCGTGATTCATTCTGTTGAGCACAGGGTTCATGTGAGTCAGAAATGACCTGACGGCACCTGACAGCAACAATTCTTTAAAATAGTTCATAAAAACGTGTGTAAAGTTCTTTCTATGGAAGACTTGTTGTTGTTAGCTGTCTTGGAATTGGCCAATGACTCATGATAACCCTATGCATGATGGACTAAGGTACTTCCCTGTCTGGAATCAGTTCCTTGTGATCCACAAAGTTCCCCCCACATCTTTTTTCCTAGTTCATCTTAGTCTGGGAACTCTGCTGTACCTGTTCAGCATCATGGTATTGTTATTCTTCAATCTCTTCAAGTAGGTACCGACTTACAGAAACCCTGAGTACAATGGTATGAAACACCAGCTGATTCTGAACCATCCTCACAATTGTCTTATGTTTCATCCCATTGTTGTAGTCACATCTCAATCAATCTTGCTGAGGCCACCTCCGTTTAACTGCACCTCCACTTTGCCAAGCATAAAGTCTTTTTTAAAACCATTGTATTGGGGGCTCATACAACTTTTCTCACAGTCCATCCCTCCATCCATTGTGTCAAGCACTTTTGTACATTTGTTGCCATCATCATTCTCAAATATTTGCTTTCTGTTTGAGCCCTTGGTGTTGGCTGCTCACTTTTTTTTCCAAGCATAATGTCTTTCTCCAGGCTCTGGTCTCTGCTGATAACATGTTCAAAGTATGTAAGACAAAGGTTTGATATCCTTGCCTCTACGGAGCATTGTAGCTGTCTTTCTTCTAAGACAAGTCAGTTTGGGAGGGTTTTTTTTGAGGGGGGGTGCAGTCTATGGTTCTTTTGAAATTCTCTGTAAGAAGCATATTTTTTGATCATCCATATTCAATGTCTAACTTTCACATACTTAGAAGGCGATTGAAAATGTCAAATTGACACCCTTGCTTTTCACACGCTAAGGAGGTTATGCAGCAGGTATACCCAGTACAATGCACTGTTTGATAGTCCCACTGCTGTTTCCATGAGCATTGATAGTGGATCCAAGCAAGATAAAATTCTACACAAAATCATTCTTTTCTCTGTTTATTGTGTTGCAAACCATGGGTCCAGTTGTGAGGATTTTGGTTTTCTTTACATTGAGTTGTAATCCATACTGAAAACTGCAATCCTTGATCTTCATCATAAGTGCTTCAAGTCCTCCTCACTTTCAGCAAGTTCAATGTCATAGCAGCATGCACATGTTCACTGACAGATGAATGGTGGCTGCATTTGATCCTTGTAGTGGTCAAATGCGCTGTAAGAAGACCAGGGAAGAATCAGGAAGCATTTTTTACAAGGCTCTGGTGTTTACGCAGGCCAGGAAGATTAGATCCTCGGAAGCGTTGGTAGCCTTTGACAAAGCAGTGAGTTTTTGTTAATGTATTCTGTTCTTCTACTGCTGTCCTTATTTAGCAATATGTCATCTGCATCTTTCCAAATCAATAAATATGGAGCTCTATCATAATTTTAATGTGTTCATCTTATTCCCTTGCATGGATGTACCATAATGTATCTAGCCAGTCCGGAATTAAAGCTTTCAGCAGTTTCCATTTCTTACCATGATAAACAACCCTGCAGTGAATGTTGTTGCACATCCAGCCCTGTGCCCTCACTTGTCCAAGTATTTCTTTGAAATAGAGTTCTAGAAACAGAATCATTGAGTCAATATCCATAAACAGCTGGAGACTGTTACATCTTCTGCTAGCAAAGATGACTGTTACCGGTTTATATTTTGAAAAGCAATATGTGTATATGAGACTTGTCCATTTGTCTACATCCTTGTCATTGTTTTATTGTCAGACTTTTACTTTTTCCCTAATTGGGTACATATGGAATGAGATTAGGCAAGTTCTGAGAAGATCTTAAAGGAGGTGGCTAGATAACAAATGATAGATTTTTTAAAAAAAACTTTCCTTCCTCCTCCCCTCCCTTTCACCCTTCCTTTTCCTTTCTTCCTCTTCCTTTGCAGTCCCCTCTCTCACCTGCTCTCCTCCCGTCCTGCGACTCTCCTCCCTTTCTGTGTCCTGGAACACTACCAAAGCAAACGAGTGTTCTTCTTTGAGAAAGCTGGAAGTGACCAGAACGTCCATTAGAAGGTGAAGCAATTTTAAAGTGAAAGACACCAGTGACTAAGGGACAACTTATAGGAAGAGTGCCACACTGTTAAAAACCCGAATCCTCTGTTCCATGGTCACAGATAAGATCAGTGTCAAGAATCACTGTCAGAAAACGTAAAAGGGATTCTTGAAAGTATTTCTGTGAGGTCAACGTTGAAAAACATCCAATTTGCTTTGCCGCAAACGGAAATGGGCTGGTTGATAGGGTTAGAGATGTGTTTTCTCATGTGCTAGAAGTGTTTGCTGATCAGTGGATATCAAACGGCACCCCTTGAATTGTGTGCTACATCCACATTTATCCAAGATTGTTTCCGTGTAGATTTCTCTGATCATTTGGTTTTAATTTGCATTTGTGAAAAGTTAATGGAAAATGAACATTGTTCAAAATATTCTAAGGCATTGTATGAACCCTGTTCACCTTTCTGCTCTTCTTTCCTTTTTTTCTGGCAACAACCCCTTGCACATCAGTATCCCAGCATCTAGTTTGCACAAATGGGGAACCAGTTATGCTTACACATTACAGCTGAGAAGTTCAGTGCCAGCTGACAAAAGTGTATAACCTAATTAGATGTGAGCTCAAACGCAATCAGTTTTTGTTTCTCTAATGTAAAATGAAACTCTCAATCCATTATGGGGTTTTCTTTTCCCTTGCAGACCTAAAAATGACACAAATGAGTGAGCTCGGGAAGCCCTTGATTGCACAGGCAGCGGTTGACTGCATTTGAGTAACTTGGGGTGGTGGGGATGACCTGGGGATTGCAGGCAGGAGATGGGGCTTCCAAACACCTACAAATGAGTGGCAAGCCTGTAGGTAGCTCAGTTCCCTTCTGGGGAGATGTTTTTCCCTTTTGCAAAATGGATTCTTTCTTTTTAAATTATTTTATTAGGGGATGGTACAACTCTTATCACAATCCATATATCCACCTATTGTGTCGAGCACATTTGTACATTTTTTATCTTAAGTAACAATTTTATTGTTTCGCATCTGGGATTTAGTATTTTTAATATGATAAAGCTATTTATTTTTTAATCATTTTATTGGGGACTCATACAACTATTATTGCAGTGCATCCATACATCCATTGTTTGTGAAGCACATTTGTACATTTGTCACCCTCATCATTCTCAAAACATTTGCTTTCTACTTAAACTCTTGGTATCAGCTCCTCCCCCCCCACCTCCCTATTACCCCTTCCCTTGTGAACACTTGATAATTTATATTATTGTTATTTTGTCTGATGTCTTCCTTCACTCACTTCCCTGTTGTCCATACCCCAGAAAGGAGGTTATATGTAGATCCTTAGAATCAGTTACCCCTTTCTACTTCACCTTCCCTCCACTCTCCAGGTATCACCACTCTCACCACTGGTTCTGAAGGGACCATCTGCCCTAGATTCCCTATGTTTCCAGTTCCCCATTTATACATTTTTTGCCATGATCATTTTCAAATCATTTTCTTTCTACTTGAGCCTTTGGGACCAGCTTCTCATTTTACCCCCTTCTCCCCCCACCCTCCCTCATGAACCCCTGATAATTTATAAATTATTATTATCTTTTCGTATAACTTCTTACACATGCCTCTCTTCACCCACTTTTCTGTTGTCCATCCCCCTGAAAGGGGATTATATGTAGATCATTTTGATTCTTTCATTCAGTTTATCTTGTTAGCATCTTTTATATGCCAGAGCCAAAATGATATTTACTATAATTAAAGAAACATGGCTTTTGCTCCTTTGGCCATTCCCAATTTGAAGATGAGTGAAAGGAGAATCAGGACCTCCTAATAAAGTGAAAAAGACAGAGAGGGTGAGGGCACCAGGGTCATCCAAATGCAGCTCCACCAAAAGCTGTTAGAGGATGCTTCCAAGGTAGACACATGGAAGACAAGGAGGGAGTGAGAAAGAAAAGTAAGATGGGGGAACATGTTGGCCAACCGATAGAGAATGTGCAAAGGATTGAACTGGGGTGAAAAGTGCCACATATGACCCCCTCCCAGAAGAATGCACTAAAGAGAAGAGCACTGAAGTTATAGTTCAGGGGGAAAAAAGATATAGTTCAGGAAAAGGGCAAGGTCTGCTCAGAGCTCACAATAGCAAACAAAGTGGGAAGGAGAGAGAGAGAGAGAGAAATGTACTGCATCCTGGCCCAACAAGTCCCGAGGTCAATATTCCTGCTTAGAACAGCCAACGCAGAGAGGACCATAGGGCTGGCCCCACCAGGAGAAATAGTGTCCCCGTCACTGGTTCATACTGCTAAGGAGAACAACACTGGAGACAGTGCAAGAATTATGCCTGGTCTGACCCTCCTCACCCCCCACCCATGACACCTAGGCAAAAACTAAAGGGAATGCAACAGAGGAGCAAGTGGAACAAAGCAATGCAGTCTCTGAGGAATCCCAAAAATAGACTTTGGTGGCAGGACTTGGTACCACATCAGACTCAATCAGAAAACATCCATAAATGTCAACAGACAGGCCTGGAACTACTTATAGGCTCCCCCCACCCCTAATATCTGTCTACACAAGATAGGCAGGATAAAAATCCAGAGAAGGTACTTCAGAGCTGAACGTTCACATTGAAAGAGGCACATATGGCTGGCCAGTTGCAATTTGTTGACCGCTGTCCTAGACTGATAGGGGAAAGCAAGGCTGGGCAAAGGGCAACGCATGTAGCTGCTAACCAAAGGATGTGTGTTGAAGTCCATGCAGGACTCACTGGGAGCTACTTTTAAAGAAAGTAGTCTCTGCAAACCCGCTGGAAAAAAGTTCTGCTCTCACACGCAAGTCATCTTGAGTCAGAATTGACTTACTTGGATTTTTTTGCCTGAAGTGTTTGGAGATGCCAAATACTTAACTTTATCATCCTCTATCTTTCCCTGTTGAATTAATGAACATTCTTGAGTTTTTGTTGACAGACTTCCTTATACAGTGCTAAAAATTGAAATAGCACATCCATGTTCCTTCAAATAGCAAGTGATAATTAAAAAGCCAAAAAAAAAATCTGAGAGACTGTGCCCTTATCATTATGTTTTGTTTAAATAATACAAAATAGAGCCTCCTCCTCCAACTCTATTGGAACATTTTTTCTCCAGTTGTTCTTTGCTCAAATATCTTAATGCCACTTTAGGATTTGCAAATATGTTGTGTGCGATCACGAACATTTGTTTGGTCCCAGTGAGTAAGATGGAATCAAAAGATATCACATATATTATGAATAAGAGGTGGAAAAGAAATACAAACATCTAACTAGGAGGAAATATGACTTGAATCAGTGAAACCATATTAGGACAGTTAGGAAATTCCAAAGAAGCATGCCCCTCCCCAACCCCCCATCATTGCCTTCCCTCAAGCTAGGTAGTCCAAATGGTTAAAGCATGGCTGCTAACTGAAAGACCGGCTGTGTGAGTCCCTCCAGAAAAAATGGTGATC